>OX297853.1:32913464-33047535 GCA_946477585.1 Cheilosia urbana | reverse complement strand
GACATCGACCTGGTCAGAAAAGTACGCATTAGTCGTCTAAGATGGTTAGGACATGTAGAGCGAATGGACACCAACGCTCCGGCCCGAAGAGTCTTCGATTCCAACCCGGAGGGACAACGCAGTAGAGGAAGACCTCGCCTTAGGTGGCGCGAATTAAAACACTTGTTTCTTACTTTTAAAATTAAACAATATTTATTTGGAACTATGTCCTTTATTATTGAAATACTTTTTACTAATTCTAAAAGGAGCTTAAGGCTACTATGTAGTTACAATAAGACTGTTGATAAATTCATCATACAGTCGTATTTATATACTTTTCTTATCTATCTACAAGGAGACCCAAGCGTACAATCGTCTTGCTTGATAATGAAGAAGAGATAATATTCCAACATTGTATACAAACGATATTATCTCTTTTACATATGTTATCATTGTAGCGTTGTGTGCAAGACTGTACTAGAGACTAAAGATATCATTGAATACAAATAATGTTATCTTTTTTCTCAATATGTTTTGCTATGGATACTTAACTCCCCCCCTTGTTAAACGAAATCGTCCCGATTTTTCGACGCTATTTTTAACATTTCTCTTTCATAAGTTTTGTTATATGCGTCAATCTTTTTTTGTTTTTGACGATCTGTTATACATTGTATAGTTTTTATCATTACGTACGTAAATGCTAGAATAACAATCAGTGTTACAATTGTGTATATAGTTGATAATATCGGTTTTTCTTCAAAAGGAATAATTAGTTTTTTTAAAGTATCTATGTTATCGAATTTGTACATTGTATCTTCTTTAATTATTTGGTCGATGTAAGACTCTGAATTATGATTTCTTAATATAACTTCTTTAATTTGCTTATGCATGTTTTTGTATATTTTATCGTCTAGATTTATAGTATTTTCATAAGTAACTAAGTTTATACCATTAATTGTTTGATTATTTAACTTATGCTTACCGCTTAATAACATAACACCGGATTCAATTTCTAAGTCGTAATCGTATTCTTGTTTAATGTTGCATTTTGAAGTTATATTCTTTAAAAGTGGAATAAGACAATTTTCTTCTTCAAAGTTAATTTCACAAATGTTTTTACTTAGATGATTTTGACAATTTCTTGTTCTTAAATAAGTTTGGTTACATAAGGCAATTGTTTTATCTGTAATGATTTTTCCATGTTTTGAATTTAAAGGTGTTACTTTATACAATTTACATGATTTAATTAGAACTGGATATTTATATATTGTGATGAAGAATTCATCAGTTCTAGCTAATAATATTTTAGAGTACTCAAGTATATTTATTATGGGTACTTGAATTATTTCATGTTGAATAATATTTTTAATGTCATCTAAGTCTAGGCTTTCTGATAAATATTCATTATTTTTTGCTGCATTAATTGTTCTGGTCAATAATAATAATTGTTCGTACACTTGTTCTATTACTAAATGTTCTTTAAGGCTCTGACCTTCGAATTGTTGCAAAATTTGTTCAAATCTAGAATTTATAGTTTTTTGTTTATTATTGTTTTCTATGAGATTATTTATACTCGTTTCTATGTTAACTAAGTCATAATGGTCAGGATTACCAAACACATATTTGAAAGCTGTTCCTAAAAAGTTAATTGATCTAGTATGCCTAGTATGTTCTTGTAATTGGTCTGCTAAATTCTTAATTTTACTTAACCAAATTTTTTCTTCTTGTGTAGGTTGATATTTACTAGTTACGATATTTACGTAAGGTTGAAATATCGAAGTCAGGTTGGTGGCATGTAACAAATAAGTTTGTTCTTTGAATAAATACACGTCATCTGTTTGCGTAAGTATAAACTTCTTGTTTAGTAACTCAGTTATTTGAACGTTTCCTTGCCCTTCTTGACTCTGTACAATTCCTAGTAATGTTAGGAATATTAATATTTTCGTCATCTGAAAAATGATAATTCTTTATGTTATCCTTGTGAATTTTTATTCCTTCTTTAGAGATTACAGTGTCTCCTTTATCTTCTTCTACTATTCTTGTTATGTATCTGGCGTTAGATTTCTTTCTAAGACCTGTGATTCTTACCATTATCTTATCTCCTTTTTTATACTCTCTGTGTCGAGTTCCTTTATTTAGACGTTCGATCACTTTTTTGGATGCTGAGTTTAGTTTATTTATTATAATTTCACTATTGCTATATTTATTTTGATTAAAGAAAATGTCTCTAGGTTTCAAACCGGTAACTGAGTGTATAGAATTATTTAATTCACGCACTGTTCTAAATATTTCTTCGATAAGTCTTGTTTTATTCTGAATTGTGAATATTCTAGACAGTTCAGTTATTGTACCGTTTACACGTTCTACCTGACCGTTCGCTGTCGATCTGTATACTGGAGTTTCTACTTTAGTTATGTTGTATTTCAAACACATTTGGTTCACCATTTCTGTTTTGAATCCCTTCTCGTTATCTGTCATGAGTCGTTCACATTTTGGGAAATAATTAGATAAGACCTCTTCCATAACGTCGTACAGTCTGTTTCGAGTTTCGATTTCCCGAAGGATTGTATATTTAGAATACTTATCTACTGTTACAAGGAAAGTATACTTGTCGTTGAAGTATATGTCCATATGAATGTGTGTTCCCACATGTGTTGGTATTTCTGAATTATTCAGAGGTTCTCTGATAGGTTTTCTTTCATATTTTCCAAATAGACATGCTATGCATTTTCTGTTGAAACTCTTTGCTTGTTTATTTAGATCGGGCCAGTAATATTTCTCTGAGATTTCTTGTATATTGTTACGTAACCCTCGGTGTGCTCTTTCGTGAGTTACCCTTACAAGTTTTAGTTGTTCCTCCAAATTTGTCACGTCTTGAAGTTTTCTTGGTGTGAATATAAATCTTACTAGTGGGAATTCTTTTTTTATGTTTTCACCATATTTGTATATGTTTTCAAATTTCGTATGCAAAGCTACAATCTTTTGGGGTTGTATAACTTCTTTCATCTGCCTTAGTAAAGAGTCTTTGTCCTTAAACTTTATTATGAGTCTTATTTTGTTACTAAAATAGATTTGTGTTTCGATATTATTTGTTATATCTTCAATAAGTTCGAACTGTGCAGTGTATGCATTAAAAGGCTGATTCACAGTTTTTATTATATCATTAGAAGAACTTTCAGCTGAATGTGCTGTTTCTATGGTAGAAGTATTTATGCGTTGACGTGATAATGCGTCAGCTACAAGATTTAGGTTTCCTGGTTTATAAACTAATTTTGCTCCAAAGTCTTCAATGATTCCCTTCCAACGTTTCAGCTTTGTGTTGGGATTTTTTTCTGATACAGAATATATAAGGCTCTGGTGATCGGTATATATGGTTAAGTCTGCTATACCATATATGTAGTTTCTGAGTTTTTGTAAGGACCATATGATCGCTAATAGCTCTTTCTCGTTTGTGCTATAGTTCTCTTCTGTCTTACTCAGTGTTCTTGACAAGAAGTGTATAGGTTGCTTATTCTGACTTAGTACGGCTCCAATAGCTATGTTGGATGCATCAGTAGTAAGCTCGAATGGTTTACTATAATCCGGTTGAAAAAGTTCGACTTGTTCTTTCAAATAATTTTTTAAAATTCTAATCGCTTCTAATGCTGAATCATTCAGATTTAACTTAATATTTTTACTTTGTTTTTTGTTTACTTTACCGTTATCTCCTCGTAAATATAATGTCAGGGGCTTGGCTATGCTTGCGTATCCTTTTATAAACTTACGATAGTAACCTGTAAGACCTAAAAATCCTCTCAAATCCTTTACCGTTTGTGGGACTGGAAAATTTTCTATAGCTGCTATTTTCTCAGGGTTCGTAGTGATTCTACCATGTCTGATTATGTGACCTAAGTATTCTACTTCTTCTTGAAAAAACTTACTTTTCTCATCAGATATTTTTAATGTGGCTTTATTGAGTACGTCGAATACTTGACTTATGTGCTGTATATGTTCTTCCTCAGATGAAGAATATATCAATACGTCATCAATGTAAACGTGTACGAATTTACCTACAAAGTCTCTCAAAATGTCGTCCACGCATCTCTGAAATATGCTTGGTGCATTTTTGAGCCCGAAAGGCATTCGTTTAAAATGATATTTTGCGCCATTTATAGCAAAAGCTGTTTTTTCTTTATCATCTGTTTTGATTTTAATTTGGTGGAAACCTGACTCCAAATCTAATGTTGTAAAGTACTTGGCTTTACCTAAATTTTGAATTGTCATGTTGACATCCGGAATGGGGTATCTGTCTGTTACAGTGTGAGCGTTAAGTTTTTGGAAATCAACAACCATGCGCCGTTTTGGTTTTCCTTTTTCGTCCAAACCTTTTTTAGGTACTGTCCATATGGGACTGTTATAAGGACTATGGCTTTTTTCTATTATATCGTCATGTAAGAGTTTCTGTATTTCTTTGTTTACGAATTCGTTATCTGCTATGGGATATGGATATTGTTTAACATAAACCGGATTATCATTGGTCGTCCTAATGCTTGCTTCTATAGTATCTGTAAAGGGTAACGGTCCTATGCTGTTATTAATCTTCATCAGTCTATCTATGTCTGCTTTATAAATATTATTTTCCCCAATTATGTAATTAATTTTCTGAATAGATTCGACACTGCTTATGGTAGTTAGAGTCATATTACTGAAATTTATTTCCGCGTTTAGAACTTTAAGTCCTTCATATCCTAATATCATATCAAAAGACTGAATATCCTCTAATTCAAAAAATGTTATATTTTTCTTTAATATCCTAACTACTTTCTTTGTATCTACCATAGAATAACCATGCATTGTTTTTATTTTTATAGGTTTAATTTTAATTTTTTTGCTAGAATCGCATTTTCTATTAATGTAATTATGGGTTGCACCAGTATCAATAAGAATTTTATAAATTTTCTTAGAAATAGTACTAGTTAAATTTAAGCAGGGCAACCCGTCTACTAGTTTAAATGATCTATTCTTATGTTATTATTTACCATACATTCCGTTTCATCTGCTTCTGCATATGTACTGCTGACATCGTCTCTGCGTTGTTGTCGGGAGTTATTTACTCTCTGCTGCTTGAAGTTCTGCTGATAAGATCGTTGCGGTCTGTTGTGTGTGTTGAAACTCCCGCTGTGTTCACGTTTCGCTGGTGGATTATATACATCGGGTTTGTATTGATTCCAATTTTGTCGCTGTGCATGTACAATTTGTCTCGAGTTTATCTCCATCGGCTGTGGTCCTTGATTGTGTTGCTGCATATTATCGTATTGCTTCTGGGGTTGATAATTCGTTGTTTGGCTCGAATAATTTGGTCTTCTTTCGTTTCTGCGTTCATGTGGCATATTTTTGTGGTGCTTATCCTGAGTGAGATGTAAATGCCTGTGCACATTATCATGTTCTATTCTGCGAGCAATTGCGAATGCGTGTTCTAGATCATTTATTGTAGCTGAATATAATGATCCTCTTGTAAAGTTGTCACTCATACCATCAATGAATATACGAACTGCGTCGTCGTTAGCATTTTTAATTAGTCTGTCGATTATATTCGGCGGATCACCTGACATAGTGATTTTTGATATTATTAAATTGAGATTTTTATTTATCTCGTCGTGGTATTCAGACAGTGTGCTTCTTTTTTGCGTGATGGCTTTCATCATGTCTTGTAGCACGTATAGAGGTTCTTGATTAGAGTACGTATAATCTAATCTGTTACGTATCGCCTCAAAATTAAAAATTGTGTTATAATTAGTTAACACATTCGCGGCTGCACCCTGTATTTTACTTTTCACTATAGTCAATGCTGCTGCGTACTTACTGTGTGTTTTGAAGTTTTTAATGCTGTCCATTAATCTGGATGCTTCTTCGCGCCACGACCGATAATTTGATTGATCGCCGTTGAAAATAGGTAGGCTTTTAAATGCGTCTAACTGTATTTCACTACCATCTGTATATGTGGTTCTTATTTCCTCTAGCACAGGTATGTTTGGTACTATGCCTAATCCAGATTTTACTTCATTTAGTTTTGTTTCTAAATTAGTGTTTATTTGATTTTGGTTAGTTATTATTGCTGCTAACCTTGCATTCTCTGTGCGTGTGTGCTCTAGGGTTTGTGTTACTGTGTTGCTCCTGGTTTCTAAAGCTTCTAATCTTGCCATTAATACTGCGAGTTGTTCCATTTTGAACTCGTGTCTGTTGTCGTCGAATTTGTGTGTTTTTTTTCTCCACATATACACTTTCACTGAATTGCTTTGCTGCTTCGTACGAAGAAGCTATATTTGTACCTGCTATGCTAGGTAATTCTTGTAACCGGTAACGCGAGTGTTCTGTTTATACTAGATTTCACTACTTGTTCCCGAGGTCCGCTCGATTGAAGTTAAAAAGTATATTTAACCTCCTGGCAGGATCGCCAATTAAAACACTTGTTTCTTACTTTTAAAATTAAACAATATTTATTTGGAACTATGTCCTTTATTATTGAAATACTTTTTACTAATTCTAAAAGGAGCTTAAGGCTACTATGTAGTTACAATAAGACTGTTGATAAATTCATCATACAGTCGTATTTATATACTTTTCTTATCTATCTACAAGGAGACCCAAGCGTACAATCGTCTTGCTTGATAATGAAGAAGAGATAATATTCCAACATTGTATACAAACGATATTATCTCTTTTACATATGTTATCATTGTAGCGTTGTGTGCAAGACTGTACTAGAGACTAAAGATATCATTGAATACAAATAATGTTATCTTTTTTCTCAATATGTTTTGCTATGGATACTTAACTCGCGCGCAAGTGGAAGAGGACCTCAACCAACTTGGAGTGCGCAACTGGAGGCAGTTAGCCAAAGATCGCGCGATTGAGGCCCAGGTCCACCCCGGACTGTAGCGCCACCTTAAGTAAATAAGTAAGATTATTTTTTGACTCTGGTATTCAAAAATAAAAAAGGAATGTTTGTCCCCCTTTTTGAACACTTGTCCCCCCTAGAAAACTCACGATGTCCCCCTTTTCGCATTTTTTAATCTGGCAACCCTACTCCCAATCGTCAATTTGATATGGTATGGTATGGAAATCGTCTTTGTAAAGGTTATGCCAAGGTTTTTAGCAGATTCCACAAACTTGTATCAAAGGACTTTCTTAAACTTACCAAACATTTAGATTTAAGTGGGCTTACTTACTTCCTAACTTACTAATACTTCCTTTAATACTTCCAGCTATGACTCATATTTTCAATAGCATAATTATGACTTCCACGTTCCCGACCTCATGGAAATTATCAAAAATTATACCGCTATTGAAAAAGAAGGCATCAGCTAACTCTATGGCTGAGTACAGACCTGTAGCTATTCTTCCTTATTTGTCAAAGGTGATGGAGAAACTTATTCATCACCAGATATCTGTTTTTGTTCAGCGGAATAATATTCTCTGTGTCAATCAATCTGGTTTCAGGAAAATGCACAGCTGTACAACTGCACTGCTCAAAGTGACTGATGACATACGAATGGCTTTAGACGACAACCTAGTTACATTCCTTACGCTATTAGATTTTTCCAAGGCCTTCGACACAGTCAACCATATCATATTAAATAATAAACTCAGGTTATTATATGGGTTTTCAGATTCGTCTGCAAAATTCATTCTCTCTTATCTCCAAGAAAGAAAACAAGCTGTGTTCTACAAAAACATATTTTCCGAGTTTACTGAAATATCGGCAGGTGTTCCGCAAGGTTCAGTTCTTGGTCCTCTTCTTTTCATGCTCTTTGTCAATGATATCCCAAAAGTAATTAAAAATTCAATAGCTCTTATGTACGCTGATGATGTTCAACTGTACCTCAGCTGTAAACCTGGCCAAACTTCTGAGGCTATACTAAAGTTAAATGATGATCTTCAAAGGATTTTAAACTGGTCTCAAGAAAACTTTTTAAAATTGAATCCTATTAAATCGAAATGTATGATCATCGGCAGAATGGAATTAGATGTAAGTTGTTACCCGGCTATATGCCTAGGAGATAATCCAATTGAGTATGTTGGCAAGAAACTCGGCATTTGGTTTAATTCTAAGCTAAGCTGGGATGATCATGTAACTACCATAATTGGTAAAATGTATGGCTCTCTAAGAAATTTATCGGTATTCCAAAGCTACACACCACTTAAAACTAGACTTATGCTTGTGAAGTCTCTTCTCATACCCATCATAGCCTATGGTTGCGAGATCTGCTGCTACGTCAAAGCTAATTAATATTAAGAGAAGACTAAATGTTGCGTTCAACAATATAACTCGCTATGTTTATGGCCTTAAACGGTATGACCATGTTTCTGCTTACACCAAAAATATTCTTGGTTGTTCATTAGAACAATACCTAAGATTTTGTACTATTAAATGCCTTCATCGGATTATAACCTCTAAACAGCCACCATATTTGTACAACAAACTCATCTTTACACAGTCTAGTCGGTCTTTAACGTTAGTTCTACCTCGGTATAATTATACATGCACTGAGCTTCAATTTTTCGTTCATGCCATTCGTATTTGGAATGCACTTCCTCTTAGCATTAGAAGATCTTGCTATGCGAATTCCTTCCAAAACACTCTCTTTAGGCATATGGCAATGGCAGATACTTAACTACACTTAATTATATTTAATTTAATAGATAAGACTAATTTTAATGTAAATGAATAACTGTTTCTTAATTGTATTTTGTCCAAATTTGTGTACTCATTACTCTGTATTATTATCCCTGAAATTTTTAAATTTTCCGAATTGTATCTTCGTTTATAACTTAAAGATTATATTAGTCTAATGTAAATGATGTTTATAAATAACTAGCAGACCCGGCGAACTCCGTTCCGCCCAAATTCATAAATGTAATAAAAATAATAATTCCAAGCATGCACAGCGCATGCTAATTTACGTAATTCCGTCAATTCAAATTCTTTATTCAAAAGTTATATTTAATACAATAGAAACAACTGAAGTATAGCAATGTCGATGTATTTCAATAAAACCGCAATGATTGACGTGCCGGCCAACCTTCCGCTTTTGTACTAAAGTGGTTTGCCTACAGGTGAGCACGCCACATGGGAATTCAAGATTGATGCTAGAAATATCCAGCGATTATCCTTGCGACTTATTATTTGTCATAGACACTTAAATGCCAAATCGTTCTGAGTAAGCGGAGTCCGCAGTATGACAATGTTTGCCTTTTAAACTCAGAATCGTGATTACATGACATTTGATTTGAGATTCTTAACAATCATATCAAACGCGATCCGATACAAAGTTCCGGTGCATTAAGGGCCGTTTTATTCACTCGAAGTTGAACACAACTTGAGGAGTTTGATATATGTATAAAAATCCCCATGCCCTAAGGTTGTTCAACAAAATGATAATTGAGCCGAATTTTAATTTCAAATTGTGAAGCGGTAAGTCCGGAACATCCGAATTAGAAAATTAAAAATTTTAAATAATTTTTCTTGTATTGGAAGTGATACCACCCGTTTCCTATCCATTCTATTTTTTCCAAAGTGCGGTTCCTTTATCAGGATTGAAGACAAATCTGCGATCTTCTAATCTGGTCTTATGCCATGCGATGTCCCACTTTTCGCTTTCTTCTGTAGTTTGACTTCGTTGATATTTGTTGTTGACTTGCTTGCCTTGTTCGTCGGCCAATATTTGTGCGCATACGTCTTGGCATTTTTAAAAAATAACTTAAATCTGCTTTTCAATAACTATTTTGTCCGCGTTTAAACTTTGTACATTTAATTTTTAACTTATGAACTGTGTCAAAGAAATGAAACTGTTGGAGCGATGCACAAAATCAAAAACAAACCATCACTGTAAACCAACGTATAATACATTTATTTCATCTCGATTTTATCAATCCACTTTTTGAAAAAAAAAAATCCGCACATAGTAGGTACCTACGTAGATTTCTAATTAATTTTTGATATAGAAAAGTCAAAATAAATAGCGCAGAAAATCAAAAAAATCTAAAATGGAAAAATTAAAAAATGAAGTAGCCTATCGCAATACTCTATCCCGTAGCTTTCTATTAGTAAAAGAATTTTTGAAATCGGTTCGGTAGTTCCGGAGATTACCTTCCCCAAACAAACATTACCTCTTTATATAATAGTGTGATGTGATTAATAAATAACTAAATAACTAAATAACTTACACTGAGTCCATTTTTCTGTGACCAACTATGAACATTGATTAAATCCTCATTACCTTCAACCGCTGCATTTTTAACCAAACCTAGGTTAAAGCTTTTTCGTATCTGAACATCGTCGTCAGTGTGCAAGTACATTATCGACTTGACAGTTTTGCAAGCAAAGAGGCAAATCATTTATGTAGACGGAAAACAATAGCAGACCCAGTATTGAACCCCTCGAAATCCCTCTGCTCATCATGAGAAACTCGGACACGCAACAATTTGCAACAACTACCTGAGATCTGCAATTTAGATATGACTGGATTAACATCTCCGAAGAGAAATTTTAAATTGGTTAATCAGCTTGGTACAAAGAACATTATGGTTGACCGTGTTAAACGCCTTAGAACAGTTCAAGAGAACGGGAAAAGTAATATTGTCATAGTCCACAGCTTGCCTTATGTTATCACAACATTTATAAGAGTTTAGTATGTACGAACAGTTGTGTTTCGGTCGGAAACCAGATTGGTTTATGTATAACAAGTCGTTGTCATTTAAATATTTTCAAAAAGGCAGTAATCATTAAATAGAAAAAGGTCTCTCTTAATTTGCAGTTATTTCAGTATTGGTCTACTTTAAATATATCGTCGGGTATCTGCCAATCGTCTGAACACACAATTTTGTCATTTTCAGACCATTATCAAAGTGAGTGTATTAACTAAGTTCAAATATGTGGAGGTGGACGAAGGAGACAATCGAACAACGAAAAGGATAGGTATGGGAAAGTTTACAACCCCTTCCTTTTTACTTGTGAAAAGATTTAGGAATATTTATGATCCTTTTTAATAAATGTTTGCATTTGTAATTATAAAAGGTCGTTCAACAGGGACGCTACAAAAGTAGAGCGACAGGGACAACAAACGACGCCGAATTTCTTGCCGCTCTTTTGACATTTCTCTTTAGTAAGTTTTGCCATTTCATGATGAAAAGATATATGAGTCAACAACGAGTCGAAATTATTAAAATTTACTACCGAAATTCGGAGTCAGTGGCCTCAACGTTAAGAGCGTTACGTCCAATTTATGGTCGTCATAATCGTCCTAGCAGATCAACAATTGAGTGTCGAGTGGAAATATTTGAATCCACAGGCACAGTACAAAATGTTCCCGTGCGTGAGATAAAGAAGTGCCCGTAGTGTCGAGAATATTGCTGCCGATGAGGCTTCAGTTGAAGAAAGCCCAAATGTGTCTCTCACACGTCGTTCTCAAGTGTTGGGTATCTCTGTGACGTCGTTTTGGCGAATTTTGCGAAAAGATCTTGGCCTACATCCTTACAAGATTAAATTGACGCAAGAACTGAACACTGAAGCCGCTTGACCACCAGAAGCGTCGTATGGTCGTGAATTGGGCTGAGCAACAACTTGAAAATGATTCGGATTTTCATCGAAAAATCATCTTCAGCGATGAGGCTCATTTCTGGCTGAATGGCTTCGTCAATAAACGAAATATGCGGTACTTGTCAGGCAGCAATCCACACGTACTCCATGAGTCATCATTGCATCCCGAAAAAATTACGGTTTGGTGTGGTTTATGGGCCGGCGGCGTCATTGGGCCGTACTTCTTCCGTGATGATCAAGACCGGCACGTTACTGTGAATGGGAATCGCTACCGTTCAATGATAACCGAATATTTTTGGCCCCAATTGGATGATATGGACTTGGAGGACATGTGGTTCCAACAGGACGGCGCCACAAGCCACACAGCAAATGTCACAATCAATTTATTGGAAACCAAGTTTGGAGAACGTGTTATCTCACGAAATGGTCCAGTCACTTGGCCGCCTCGGTCGTGCGATTTGACGCCGTTAGACTATTTCCTGTTGGGCTACGTCAAGTCTATGATCTATGCCAATAAGCCAGCGACGATTGATGAACTTCGTACGAATATCGAACGTGAAATTGCAGCAGTATCGGCCGATTTATGCTTGAAAACCGTCGAAAATTGGGTTCAGCGTCTGGACTTCTGCAAGCGTGCCCGTGGTGGCCATGCAAAAGAAATCGAGTTCCGTATATATTGGCATCGAACGTACTTTCACAGGAATAAAGAATTTCATTGATATCCAAAACCGTTTTTGTTTTATTTAAAAAAATTGTAGCGCTCTTATTGAAAAACCCGATATAATATGCTGCCAACATTGGGTGGTGCTATTATTCCCACTTGCTTTCCAACCACTGCAAGGACCGAAAATGTTCCCCTGGACCGCACAAGCCGCTCACGCTCAGCCGCAGCAATGTTCGCCCGCATATTTGTTTCTTGCATTTGGATATGCGAAGTCACAAAAGCTAGAAGATCATCGAATTGTTTGGAATACATAGATAAAAAATTGCAATACAAATTAGGCGCCTCAGCTCTCAATTACACGAGCAATTTTGCCTAAAGTCCCTAATGCTGTCGGCCGACCACAGAATCCTTCGTCCAAACAAGTCGACGTTTGTGTGGCATGGCCATTCATCCTTCTCATTGCTCTCAAATGCATGCCAACGCATCTGCAAATATTTTGTAAACAAACATTACCAACCATGTGAACTGGGAAATTTTTACTTGCAGGCAAACCATCAAATTATTTTCAGATAAAGGCAATTTGTCAGCGCTTGGGACAAGAAATTGCTACCGTGTGAACCGGCAATGTGGTATTGTAAGGAAGTTCGCTTTTGTCAGATCATTGGTAGACCTGAAAATATTTTCAGATCTGGCAATTGTCTGAACATAGCTTATTAGCATGACCTAGGCCCGTTTGCTGATACTACTCATATTGACTTAAATTTCACCTTAAACCTTATGTGACCATTACAACCATTATTTAGGAAGTGCTGCTAATAATTGCAAAGGTAACATGGAAAATATAAAAAAAATATTTGGCGGAACACGTCCGTAAGGACCCTAGGCCGAGCTTTTAAGTGATCGTTTTATTTTTGGGATGACTGTAATGGATCTTATTCGGAGTTCAAACGGCGAACAAAACCTCTTTCTTGACAGGTATACTCTCGGTTCTTCAGACGTACGCAAGAGGTGGCGCATTGGGAAAAAAAAAACCTTAAGATGTAATTAGTTTTTTTCCGCGGATCGAACCTTTTTTCGTAATGAAACCAAGTTGTGGCTTATAAAGGAAGTTATGCCAAGTTATTACGAAGTTATAAACTGTTGATAGACGAGCTGCGCAACTTTATGACTTGATTATGAAACATTTAGTTCGTTGCAACTTTCGTTGACGGAGTCAACTATAATTAATCAATTTGTTTTCCCATGCGAACAAACTTCGAACATGTTAATAAATATAGGGAAGTTTTTAATTAAAATCGACGTGCACGAGCGTAAGAACGATCCCCCATCTTTATATGTGTAATCGTTTGGGCCTTTCTAAATGACCACATGGATATAAGTACCCCAAATACAACTTTACCTCATTCTAGAATGCATCAATCATATTTTTCCTGCCCTGCTATTAAAAGCTGCCACATCCATATAATTTATTTATGAATACACAAACAGCTTTGGGAGTCCCTAGCTCAGTATCAAGTTATTGGAAGTCAGTCTTGCCCCGCCTCAACTTACTACCTTAGTAATCGGTTTAAGGGACAAAAATTAATATGATATGTTGAGCGGTTTGAAATTAATTATAGGACCAGTTTCGAAAACACAACGATCTGATGAAAAAAAAAAAAATGCGTCTCATCTTAAAAGGTATTTCCAGGGTCTAAGCCTAAATTGAGGCCATTAGACATTAATGAAATCAAAAGTCTAGAAGGATATCACTTTAACAAAACGAAAATAGTCGACTTCCGTGCCGAATGAGACTGGGAGATGTCGAGACACCTGTTACGAAAATGTATAGCTGGCATTAATATTGCCATTGTGAACTGCAAAAATTTAAAGTCGAAACTAAAAATGTTTATTGGTAAGGCCCAATGACTTGATACTGCAATCCCGGATTTTGCCAGATTTTACTCGCAGATCGAAGGGACACATACGAAAGTATGGAAAAAAATCCGGGATTTACAAATTTCTAGCGGGACAAAATAATTTTAATTCATTTGAATGACAGCTGCCTATTTGCAAAAATTACATTCTTATAAGCTAGGTCTTATACACTCCTATCGGGAATTTGTGTTGTAATTTCTCCTACTGCTCCTGTTTATTTTTAAAAGTCTGAAAAATGCAGAAAAAAAAAAATCTGGTGCCATACGAACTTAAGGTCAATTTAGAATGCAGTGGGTCATATGAATAAAAACTAGCATTTGCTTTGAGCAAAAGGTTGTAGCAATGTAAAAGCCCTTAGCAATTGCTTTGAATCGGAATGAATAAAAACCTACCTTGCTAAAGTTCGAAAATTCGCCTTACGTGTACTAGCCTTGTAGTTCTTGTGAAACCTGACCAGCAAATTTGAATTTTTGAATTTTCCTTGAGTTTCCAACAACTTTAGTTTTGTGGAAATTGAAATTGAAATTAAGAAAATAAAATTCAGAAAAATGAATGCAATCTAAAGCTACCCTCCAATTGCAACTGGAAATATGACTTTTTTTTGCCAGAAGTTTATTGATGTTTTATTTCTTCTTCATGTGCCGAGAATTGTATCAGATCATACGCTTGTTGGAAATATTTCTTGACATGCCAGCCAATTGGATACAGAAGAACAATAAATTACCAAGAGGTTTGTGTATACTGTTAACCTAAAAGCCCGGATCTCCTATATACCTTAGAAATGCTTATTTCTAAACATTTTCATCTGAGCGAAATGTTAGCCAAAGGAGTCCACAATTACTTCTTAAAGCAACAAATTATGCAGTGTTGGGTTTTAAGCAACCCCCTCTTATTATCACAAAAAAATCTGAACAAAAATTGAATTTTACCGGAAATGGAAAATGGAACAAAGTCGTGTATGGATCTAGCGTCGATTGGAAGAACAACACAAAAGTTACGGGAAAGATTTCATTATTGGGTGACACTCTTAACGTTTGTGTATGTGTAGAGTGAATTTGGTTTCTTCTTTTTTACATAAGCCAACAAATTTCAGCTGGCTCAAGTTCTCAGTTCTACCGCGTACATTGTGAAGATATGGCAAAAAAAAAAAATATATGTAGGTACTTTTATTAATTTTTTGTTGTTGACGATGGCTATAGTACTGAAATATTTTTTTTTTTGCAATATCATTTCTTGCTTATAATAATAAGTAAAATGTTTGATATTGTTTTCCAGTTATCCATGTGCAGTTCATGGTACAATGCATTTTTTGCAATGTCCATATTTATGGCTTCACATGCATTCACTGAAATATTATATCGGTTATTATATGGAAAACGTTTTTTTTTAAATATCCTTCAAGTTTTAAAAACAAAAACAAAAAAATTGAACTGAGTTTTTTTTCCCACTGAATCATAATGCATGCAGAAGAGCAGTGGTTTCCAACCGGTGGGGCACAGCTCCCAGGGGGGGGCTTGGGTATTGTAAAAGGGAGGCGTGGGCAGAATTTGAATTGTAAATTGTTGATGTAAAGAATACAGTATTTATGCGAACAAGGATTTTCGGCTCTCCTCCTCATTAAAAAAAAACCAGAGACACAGACTTGACGCTTCAGCTGACATGAGAATTGTACTGACGAAAATTGCACCCAGAATCTCAGAGCAGGTAAAGAAAATGCAATCCCAGAAGTCGCATTGAACATCTTACATTACTAATAAATAAAAATACTATGATCCGGAGATTAATTGATGAAAAAAAAAAAAAAAAAAAACAGAAAGTTGAGCCCTAAAGTTTTCTATAAATCAGAGATGCCAGTTTAAAAATTTCGAATATATTCATGTATATACTGTTTTCATTTTTTAATAAAAATATTTTCGTTATCTGTAGTCTTTCTTTCTAAATGTTGAAAAATTTTTTTTTTTTTTTTTTTTTTCAAATTTGTCTAAACGTTTGCAAAGTATGTTAGAGCTCAAAGCAAAAGAATGAAATATTGGAAAATAAGGAGGTAGGTATTTAAATGGTTTAGAAAAAAAAATATAATAGGTAGGTATTAGTGTCTCTTATTTTTCGACATTTTTGTTTTAACGCATATGTTCTTATTTTATTTCTTTGATTCTAAAACGCAACCGAAAAAAAAATTAGGTCATTTGGAGTATGTTAACCCGTGCCGACTTGGCTCGAAACATGTCAGTACAAGCTACACTGAAAAAGTAGCACGTGTCTAAGCAAATTTTTATTGCATTTTTAATTTTTAAACGGTAAACACATATTTTTTAATCAGTTAATGATGTCAATGTAATTAAGAAGCAATACAAAAAGCATTTACTTAACGAGAGATGTAAATCACCAAATAAAGGGTGCTAAATAACCGTCAAATCGACAAGATCTTGAAGTTTTATTTTTTAATATGCGGGAAGTTAAATTAACAGTCAGCGAAAGCGAAAATCTGGTTATTCGCGAGTGTACTATTTTTTGGGAAAAGTCAAGAATCCTTAAAAAGCACTACCCAACTCTGTGAAGAAGCTTATAAGTTTGTATCAAGCTTGGAGAGCATTGCAAAAAAATTCAAAGAAAACACAGGAGTTGCATAAACGACGAGAATCAGATTTCCAGGACGATTTGGATAACATATTTGACATAGGTCATGTTGAGCTCTTTAAAAAACTAAAATAGAAGAGGAAAGAGTCGTTTTACAGCGTTAGAGACAGTCAGGACGACCGGGCTGCTTAGCGGGGGTTGAGAAAAAAACAAGCTGAAAAGGAAGATAGGTTTAGACAAAGGCGATTAGAAAAAGAACAAAAACGTGGTAAGTACGTGTCATCGGCAATACCATCTTCTTCTTTAGCGTCCTTGGAGGAGGAGTTTCAGCCTTAGACAGATGTCAGTTGAGCATACGAGTCTCTGTTTATATACTTCAGGCTACAGGGGAATCTCTAGGGCTTAACTTTGAGGATTTTGCAATCAATAAGTCTTCGATTCAACGCGTGCGGGCACGGATTAGAAAAGAACGGGCAGAAAACATTAAAACCGATTTTCAAAATAATATTCCGAAGGTCGTTACTGTTCACTGGGATGGGAAATTGTTTCCTGGTTTGAATGTTAGGTATGCTAGGGAATAACGACTTACTATTACTATTACTTTTGGAGATGGGGAACAACTTCTATCCGTGCCAAAATTAGAAAATTCTTCTGGTAAAGAACAAGCTTTTTAGAGCAATTAAAGACTGAAATTTGGATGATAAAGTTCGGATTATGTGTTGCGATACAACTGCATCTTGCACATGTCGTTAGACCTGTTCTCTTGGAACAGAAATTATAAAGAGAGATAGTCATTTTTAGTTGACGGCATCAAATGTATGAGCTCGTGCTTTAAAGTGTCTTTGAAACGAACAGTAACAAATAACAATGAGTCCAGACATACCTATTTTTAAAGCGTTTCGAGATGGATGGAAAAATATTGACACTAATTTCAACAATTTTCAAACCGGTGCAGACATTGAAATTACCGAATTTTTAAGTTCTTACTTTGGAGAGTTCTTACTGAACCTTCAACAATATTCTTAGAAGGAGATGTCGATACGTAACTAAAAATCAGGCCCCCAAAAACCGTTCAGCAGAAGAAGAGAAGAAAGAGCACAGGAAGTTATATCCTGATTGCAAGAAAGAAGTTTTGAAGAGGAAGTATGCAATAATTTCTTTTTGTTACCAATTATTCTTATTTAAGTGCTTAGTATAGTTATTTAATACAAATTTGAAATTGAAATGAAATATTTGCATGTGAAAAAATTTGTTGTCTTAATTTTTCGTACAGATTTTCAATGTTGACTTTGCTAGTCTAGTCGGCACGAGTTAGCATCATTCTAGGAGCAAAATATTTTGCATCGAAGTTAGTATTCGCATTAAGAAAAAAAATAAAGGGTAGGTATGCGTGAAAAAATTCTGAAAATTTTTTTTTTATCCGATATAAGGGACACCCTAGTCTAGTAGGTATACATAAAGCTAAAATATAGCAGCAAAACCTTAATGCCAACTTCTATTTGTACAATATCTCAGTTTGCCTTTCAAAAACGATTTTCCCAAACTCTCAACGATATACATTGATATCTTGCGGCTTTTAGGAGTTTGTAAGGAGTTGTTGTCTTTTAATAGGAGTTCTGATATTTTACAACCAAACTCGAAATATTTTAACTTCGAATTGTCGGTCTTTGGATTTAAAACTCGATAAAATGATGTACTCGGTTTTAAGAACGAAAATTAAAAAGTACTACTTCAAAATCTCTCTACCTAGTTTTTGATTGCAAAAGTAGGGTAGGTACCTACACCTAAAATAAAATAACAGAATTAAAAAAAAAAAAAAACAGTTCTTCTAATATTTTCGTTGGGATTTGCAATTTTGGCATATAAAACCATTGATGTAGTTTGAAAAATTTCCGAACGCCTAGGTTTTTATTAAAAGACACAGCCAAAGTTCGATATGAGTTGTGCTTTTAAAAGTCTCGAACGAAAAATTTGGCACTTAAGTCCCACTTGGGTGAGACATAAAACCTGAATCGAGCTAGGCACTTTTGACCCATCACAACTAGCTCTTTACATGTTCAGCTTGAGCCATCCATGGGAGAATATTAACCGTGTCAATAATTGTTGTTTATATCATTTTCTTTAATATAAACAAACACTTCAAATATGTTTAGTGCAAAATAGTAATTTCGATGTCTAAAGAATATCCAAATAATGTTTTCATTTCAAATTTCCTTCAGAATATTCGGGACTTCCGCCGCATTTTAGAAAAAAAAAAAAAACTTAAGTCCCACTTAAGAGATATAAGACCCAAATTTGTTTTCGGGGCTTATGACATGGGGACTTGTGTCCCTGCACTTTTGTCCGGAATAAAATACCTAAAAAAAAATTGTTTAATAGTAAAGTTGTAAAACACATTTTCGCTTTCTGTTGAGCTTTTTGAAATTTAATGATTTTTGAAAAATAGTTTTAGAGTTGTTGCCGGAAGAATGATTTTAGGGATGGGTTCGATTGGGCTTCATTTACAATCGATCTCTGTAAGCATATTAGAATAATCGAAAGAAGATGATAGTTTGCGAAATAATAACCAGAAATATGGCGAAAGATGACAAGTTGAATAGCATTTCACTATTTAATAAACTAAACAAAAATAAAATAACATTCATTGAAAGTTTAATGTTTTTTTTTTGCTTGCAATAAATTGTTATGGAATATCATTGAAGAATAGCAAGATGACTGCATTATAGTTGGTTACTGCAAACAGAAATATAAAATTGTTCAATTGGTTTCTCGTTCATCCGCAACTCAAAAAGCCTGACAGACACAATTTTGTATAGATTAATTGAATATATTAGGTTATAACATTTTTAAGATAGTAGGTACTAGGCGTTTTTTATTTTACCCTCATGATCTATGTAGGTCATTGATTTCCATGGCTTACAACAATAGTACGAGATCGAACTGTTCTTGTAAACTTTGGAAATCAATGATCTTTATATAAATCTTGAGGGTAAAATAAAAAACGCCTATTATATGTATCATATTTAGCAAATAGTGCAGAAAAATAATTTCATGGGAACTATAAGTCCATTAGTGTATTAAGTTCCAACTCAGTCGAAGTAAATGCACGTTTGTGAAACGGACTTATTCTTAAGGCATTTGGCGTAGAACCCTTTCTTGGAAAATACTTAGACGTAATGGCGCAGTGGCTTAGTGGTTAGTGTGTTGGACTACCTACTAAGCGAAGGCTCGAGGTTCGAATCCCGCAAAAACCCCAATTCCAACTTAAGGTTTTTTCCACTAAGCCACCTCTCGCGATCGTCTGACAAACATCCGAGAGTATAACTGTCTTGAAAGAGCTTCTCTATTAACTGTTTCGAGTCGGCAAATTGTAGATCCCCTTCCATTCGTTTCAAACCTGAAAAACTCACACAAAACGAATGGTTGTGAGAAGCCAGGCCTAGGGTCCCTCCGAACCTGTTGCGCCAACTATTTATTTTTTTAAATGGCGCCCAACGAGGGGCGCCATTATTTATTAGCCCTGAAATCGTTGGGAAATCATGCTTTTCTTGAGTTTCGTCAATCCTTTCTTTGTTAATTTATTGTTTGCTTTCAAGTTTGATTTATGCAAGAAGAAAGACATTATTTTAGTTTTAGTTTTCAGTGTGTTAAAATTCTTTATATAAAAATTGTTATATAATGCGTAATTTGTACAAAGAACATAATTCCGTGATTATAACTAAAATAGTTTTGGTCATTAAGCTACCAAAACAAAAATTAGTGTTTGGGGAATAAGACAATATGTTCTTCCAGTGTCACAAGCTGGGTTAACTTTGGGACCCTTAAGGGTCCGATTAAATCTTTCTTCTAAAGTGGTACCCCACGACGCGCCTTTTCCAAAATCGTCGAAATCGGACCGTTTTAAGAAAACCCAGGATCTCTTCATACAGCCACCGACTATCGACATAAATCTTCTTTTCACATTCATATAGACAGTAGGTACACGTATCTGATTTTAGGTATGGTGTTTGAATCACCGCTAAAAAATATATTATAATAATTTTCTTTGGAAACACATATACAGTCGCGTAGTTTGTATATTTTGTTTCCCATATACGCATTTTTTAAATTAGGTAACAGTTAATCCGATTTAGTCCGGAAGATCAGGTCTCGTTTTCAAATTGATGTTTCTATAACCATGATTTTTTTTGTATAATTTTGTTTTTTTGTTTTTTAATACCTAAATTTAAAACATTTGTCATACTGTTTCGATACTGTTGCTTTTCTTTAATTTAATTTATCATACGGGACCCTTTTTGAAAGCCAAGGACACCTTTTTGAACCCTTTTCCAAAGTTTTGGAAGGGAACACTGGTCAACTTTACTAACTGAAGGCCTTACAACGTACATACATACTGAGTAATGGACTCTTGCAACGACTTCTTAAGAACGCATATAAGAACTGTAGATATTTTATTTGTAAGTACCTACTGCGAACCCTCTCATATAAATATGAACCTCTTTTTCTAAATGTGGTATTGTATCAATTTTAAACTAATTAACGATTATATGAATACCTAAATTGGTTAATGTTTGTTTATCTGAAAACTCGACAAAAGAACTATAGGTGTATCTCATATTCCAACCGAAACCTCTTGTTTGCGGTCACCAAATTCTTAGGTGATCAAACGTTGAGCACCCACAAAAGTCCTCATACTGCACTAATATTCTAAAAGATCGGGAAGCATCCACCACTGAACGCTGAACCTGACAACTATACTGAAAATGTTGACACCTGGAATTAAAGACAAGTCTCCTGGAAATCAAAATACATAAAAAGTTTACGTTGCTCGCCAACGAAATTAGATGAAATATGAAAATTAGTTGTTTGCCATATCAGTGAACTTGCAAAGCTACCTAAACTTCTCCGAGAATCAAAGACATTCGTATAACCAGCCGAGCTTGCCTTCCCAAGTACGTTATAGACACATACTACTGTAATTTGTTTTTTCGAAGTAGGTATAGTCTAGTCCCAGACAAAATCTTGAAGTGGGGAAAGGACAACTTGGTTGTATTTAATGCAAACAAGACACAGCTCACAACATTTTCCAGAAAAATGCATCAACAGTTCCTCAGATCCAAATGGATGACCATCCAATCCATCACAAGGACTCAATGCTCAATGCAATGCTTCTAAGAGTCACAGTTAATTCAGGAATCACATGGCAGAACCACATATCCTATATCGCAAAATCGGCGTCCGCAAAGTTGAGCTACCTATTTAGAGCAAGGAGGTACTTTAGCCCCAAGCAACTTCTCCTTCTCTACAAAGCACAAGTTAGACCAGGCTTGAAATATTGTTCCCATATATGGAGCTCGGCCCCAAAACATTCACTTAACCTGCTTGATAGCATACAGAGACGAGCAGTTCGACTCATTGGAGACCCTACACTCACATCGAATCTACAACCGTTGGTGCACAGAAGACAAATCGCTGACCTATGCTTGTTCTATAGGTACTTCCATGGTAGATGTTCTGAGGAACTCAAAGACATTATCCCTCGAAATGAAACTTTTGGGCGCCCAACAAGACAGGCTTCTAATGCTCATGACCATACAGTACACTTGACAACCGCGAGGACATCAACTTTCCAAAACTCCTTCTGTTACAGGACAAGCAAACTTTGGAACTCGCTTCCTGGGGATATATTTCCAGAAGACTACAATTTGCAGCAATTTTAGTGCAGAGCAAACATACATCTGCAGGCATCTCGGGGCGCTGTTGAAGCGTTATAGGTTCGCCTTTCCCGGGAGAAGTATATAAAAAAAAAAAAAAAGTGCTTTATTAGTTTTTGTAACGATCTAAGTTTTTTTGACAAAGTTTTCAATTTAAGTGAAGCCCCTTTGGTTAATGTTCTTGGTTAATGAAAGAGGGGAACCAAGTTCATAACCGCCGGAAAAAAACAGCTCAACCTCTCGAAGACATCTGACAGCCATCAGATGGTGTAATTTACCTGTGAAGACTCCCCAAGTAAAAATTGTATGTCCCTTCATTTTGTCCCAAGTAGACTCATACAATATTAGGGTTGCCACTCATACCCTGCCCTCAATTTAAAGCGTATAATAAGCAAGAAGGAAGACATCTATCTCAAGAAGTGTCACTATAAATCCCTGAAAGCATTATTCAACAAAAAGGTCCAACCGGACTCACAAATTCTCAACTTACCTTACAACTTGTCGTAAACGTTTCAGAGTCGTTGATTCAATAGTTTCCTTCGATACACTATGCTGAATTCACCTCCATTCACAGTAACATTTTCCATATAATATTTTCACTTAATAATCTATTTCGGACAACTCGAGTTTCCTTTTAATAATTACACACATGAAACTCACTCCGGGGTATGTACCTATATTAGCTATTCACTTTACAAATTATCCTTAGAGAGCAATTGCAATACAGATTTTCGCTAGAAAACTTGTCAGACAACAGTTGTATATTGCATTAACCATCAACTGCAAATATAATGCAATAAATTATTTTTAAAGTTGTTTACATGGTTAATATCTATAACTTATTTCCTTTTAATATCACGGAAGAAATTCACCTCCTGTGGACATAACCTATTTAAAGCAACACCAATCGCAATTACTTTAAACGTTTCCTTAGCAAACGACAGTATTCACATCGACACACGCACCATCGTCAATTACGAAAAATTAAACGAAAAGGAAATCATTTTTCCTTTCCCTCACCGTTTATTTTAATGCCAACGTATATCCATAGACACGAGATCCTTATATATGTTATCCCTTATTGGAGGAAATTATTTCAAACAAACATGACACCGCACGGCGTGGACACACAATTTTAGCACACAAGGCCCGTGAGACGAGTTGTCTTAGCGTGATACAAAAACCAACTGAATATGGGGATACTGGTGCCAAAGTAGGTAAGGCTTGGCAGGAGCTCCTTGTCCTTACACTATACCTACAGTGTTTTTTACTCTACATTTCACTCTCTCTCTCTCTCTCTCTCTCGAAACTCTCAGGATCAGGATTCAGGACTCAGCAGCGTCAGCACTCAACTAACCTATAATGAAAATGTACTTCCATGTTCATTCCAGCGAAGGAAAGTCTCCAAAAATGTCGGTATATGAGAGGAAATCGTTCCAACCAGAGTACCTACTGGAAGACTACATCCGTTTTTATAGTTTTTCCAGGGACCAAGGATTTGTTCGTTTTTCATTGGAAAAAGGATGCTTTGAAAGTTTAGGACTGTATCTATCAGACAACTCCCTCGTTATAGTGCGCTTACACACATTTTCCACTGTAACACTTCCAATTAAAATTTTGTTGTTGCTGTTGCGTTTTGCTGTGGTGCGGTTTATGTCGGTTACTTTTTAAAGGTTACGGTTATTTGCATGTTTTATGAAGTTATTGGCCTGACTTTATTGTTGAATGTTGATTTATAACAACGAAAAGGAAATGCCCCAGTAAGGCATAAAATGAAGAAGCATGAGATAAAGTTGCTTTATAGTCATTGAGATGATGTGAGTTATGTCTGGGTATTGGATAAAGTGTTGTCCTTTTAAGATTTCATTTTTGGACAACGATGATAAATGGAGTTCACAGAAACTGGTGGTTTCCTCTTCTTAAGCATACAGGTAGATGTTGCTTGCGCAATGAATAAGAGCTGACAAAAGTAAGCTGCGGATCATTAGGAGCTTGTCTGTCATTCCATTAATGGAGGAGGGTTATATTTATTATTTCGGATGGAAATTGGCATTAAAAAAAAAGACTCGGGCTATAAAATGATTATAGGTAATGAAATGGGGCAAAGTGATTATTTTACGATGATTTTAATGATCTGCGAAATCATTAAAATGCGGATGGTGGAAGTAAATGTCAATTAAGTGTCAAATGAGAATTCTGACAATTGTCACTGGTTCAGTTCTTTTTTGAGTGAAACCAAGAAGATAGATAGATCTTGAAAAAGGGGAGCCTTCCCGGGGGTCTGGCACTGCGGCCACTCTAAAAGGAGGCTATTGTATCTTACCTGATGTGATTCTATAGAGACGAGTAACTCCTCTGGAAGTATTTCAGCAAGGTTTGTCGATGGGACGATTTCCTCGCCAAGGATGTTTTTCCTGAAATGAAAGAGGGCCGGGCATTCCATGAGTATGTGAAGAGATGATTCATCGCTCTCTTGACAAAGTCTACATGTAGAGTCCGGTGAGAGGCCGATGCGGTGGAGATGTTTTCTCAAGAGGCAATGGCCAATGCATATTCCTATTAGGATTCTCAGGTTATTTTGGTCCAGAATGATTAGGATTGGATTTTCTGGGGCAGAATTTGGGAACGAATTGTTTTTTTTTTGCAGTTATACCCTGGTGTTTTAAGCCAGACCTCATTGGATTCGAAGCAAGCCAGTCTCACAGCGTGGTTTATAAAAGTCTTTTGCTGATACCGCAGAAGGTTTCAGGTCCTATGAGTGGAGCTTTTTTTTTTTTTGCAAAGTTCCTGGATAGTCGTGTATGTTTCCAAAACGGGCCTTGAGAGCTGCTTGACTGTCTGAGAAGGTAAATATAATTTTACCACGTATAGGTATTAAATCCTAGCACCAAACTTGACGAGTTGTGGGGGCTGAGTAGTGGTAAAGACTCTCGAGAATCTCTCCAGATGAACCATGAAACCAAAGGGTGCTCCCTCTCCCCTCCCTTCCCTTCTTGTCCCACTCCTTCCATTTTATTCCTTAATTCTTTCTCTTATCCTATCCTATTTCCGCCTGGGCCGGATAAAGGTGTCATACGACCCGTGCCGAATATCAGCCTGGCTGGGGGCCCAGTTTCAAAAATAGCTCAAGTCGTATACGGAGTATCCGGATACCTGGCGACCTCCGGATTAGCCAGCCCTATCTGTGTAATGCGGATCTCTGCACAGACGGACCTCAATCCTCCGCTACTCGTGGGAATAAAAAAAATGAACAAAAATAAAATTTTAAAAAAACAAAAACAAAATGAGACCGGTTCTCCGTTAAAACCGGGCAGTAGTGCGGCGACTTCGCTGACTACTGGCACAGCCCCTGCAGCGGTGAGCGGTGGAAAAATCGTGACCATCCATGGTTCTTCTACTGTGAACAGCGGCAGCGCGCTTAAAAAAGATACAAATCCTAGCAGTGGTGGGTTTGTGACCATACATGATCCTACCACTGCTACCAGCGGTAGCAATATCGCTCATTCGTCTCCTAGTGGGACAGGGCGGCATCGCGCTCCCTCGAAAAGGACGCATAACACTCGTCGTCGTGCTGTTCATATCCTAAAGGTCCTCGGAGCTACTTTGAGGGCTGATAGGACCGCCGAACAGAACAGCAGAGTTGAATGGGCTGAATCATTCCTAAAGAACAATCCAATAGCGACTAGCAAGGACTCCACGTCCAAGCGCCAGAGATCGTTGGAGGGGACCACGCCGGCCCCCAAAAGACCTAAGGTGCATAGCACCGTCGCTTCAAACAGGTCATCCAACGTCACATCTCAGAAGTCGTTTAGTGACGTTCTTAAAAATAAAATTGTGCTTGCTGTGATCGATCGCAGTGATGATGATGGCACCATCTCCCCTGAACGATGGCAGGTGGTCAAGACGAAGCTTTCAGGCAGCTTCTTAAATGTCATGAGGGAAAACCCGGGACCACCTCCTATTACTTGCGATGGTGGATGGCATCAGGGCCACGTGAAGCTTATCGCCTGCGATGATCAGAGGTCCTGCGATCTCTATAAGTTTGCCATAGGCAAACTCGGAGAAGTTTGGCCGGGTGCGAAACTCGATGTCGTCGCAAGGGAGGATATCCCAAGCCGACCTAGAACTCGTACCTGGATCCCAGCCGAACCCTCATCAAGTGAGGAGGTTCTCGAAATTATTCGATTGAGCAATCCTACACTCCCGACTCACAACTGGAAGGTTGTAAAGCTGGAGGAGCAACGAGGTCTCTATAGGTGCGCTCTTATCGTCGTCAACAAAGAGTCGCTTGCTCCCTTAACGCTCAGTAAAGGGGTGATTAGATTCGGTTTCGAATCTATCACCCTTAAAGTTTACAAAAAAGATGAGCTTGATTCAGGCAACATGCCTCCCTACCCTACGGGTTCAGAACCTGGAGCCTCAGACCCTGGAGCATTGGTTTCATTTCCATCACTGGATGACGATGCCTCCAGCACAATCACTCCTACCATGGATCACGAACTTTCGGACATGGACATGGACGATTTCAACAAAATTCTTCTGAGCGAGGATGAACTTCTTGGTTCATCTTCAGAAGCGGAAGAACTTAACAACACCGTGGTGGAGGTCTCTCCGCCTGATTGTAGCAAGAATGCTGCAGTTAGTGCAGATTAACCTCCATCACTCCATTGAGGCTTCGGCCGCCCTCATCCTCCGCCTATCAAAGAGCAGAGAAGACATAGTCTTGATACAGGAACCATGGTTTGACAACAGCGTGGTTCGTGGACTCGAGACTCCTGGATACGAAAAGCTGTATGTGACTGATAAAGGTAGACCCAGATCATGTATACTAGCGAAACGTAGCCTTAAATTACTTTTACTCCCTATTTTCAGTGATCTAGATGTAATTGTTGCTAAACTAGTGACTCCGAAAGGCGCATACTGGATAGCATCGGCATATCTGGCCTATGACTACACGGGCCCTCTCCCTGGGGAAAAACTAGAGAGAGTGATCGCGGAAGCAGAGAGGACCAAAACCAACCTCATAATCGGGTGTGATGCTAATGCTCACCACTCGGTATGGGGTAGTACTGACATCAATGATAGAGGTGAGTTACTTTTTGATTACATTTTAAAAACAAACCTTATCATAAGCAATGTAGGAACCGAACCTACTTTCATAACAAAAAACCGACAAGAAGTTTTAGACATCACCCTTGTCTCCGATACTGTTAATCAACTGATTACCAACTGGAAAGTATCAGCTGAGCACTCCTTTTCAGATCATCGATATATTCAATTCAATTTAGCCGATGACTCTCCTTGCCAACTTCCTTTCAGAAATTTCAGGAAAACAGATTGGCTCAAATATAGGGAGACTCTGAAACAATCAATTACCCCAGAGCTCTCAAGTACCCCCTGTAATGCCAATGAGCTTGATCTTAAAGTCAAGAACCTTACGTTGGCTTTAAACAAGGCAATGTCCTCCTCGTGTCCCCTAATTCCTCCAAGAGGGAAGAAGAAACCACATTGGTGGTCTTCGGAGTTGGGACTTAGTAAATCAAATTGCAGAAAACTTTTCAATCGTGCCAAAGACACAAGAAAAGCGACTGATTGGGACTCCTACAAAGAAGCCCTTAAATTATATAAGAAAGATTTAAGAAAAGCCAAACGAGTATCTTGGAGAATCTTCTGTGGTAAGATAGAAGAATCCTCCGAAGCATCAAGGCTAAGAAAGATACTCTCGACAAACCCAACTATGTCAAGCTGTCTGAAAAAGACAGATGGCTCTTGGACGACTTCTAGCGAAGAATCGCTTAATCTGCTGCTCGACACCCATTTCCCAGGCAGTTGTAAAGGTATTGCCCAAACAGATCCAAACAGATCAAACTTGCAATGTACCAACTTACAAGGTCTGATCACTAGAGAAAAAGTGCTTTGGGCGCTGCATAGCTTCAAACCATACAAATCTTCGGGACCAGATGGCATAATACCGGCCGAGCTTCAAAGAACATCGGATATCATTCTGCCAACGCTAATGACAATCCTGAGAAGCTGTCTAGATCTGGTGTACATCCCATTGCTATGGAGAGAAGTTAAAGTAGTTTTTATACCCAAAGCAGGTAAATGCTCTCACGTGAGTCCGAAAGATCTCAGACCTATTAGTCTTTCATCATTTCTCCTAAAAACTTTGGAGCGACTGATTGAAATCCATTTACGCAATAGCATTGACAAAAATCGACTGTCAACAGCTCAACATGCTTACTCTAAGGGCAAATCAGTAGAAACGGCCCTACACACGCTAACGCGCTCCATAGAAGATTCCCTTCGTCATAAGGAGTATACAATGGTTGCATTCCTGGATATAGAGGGCGCCTTCAACAACGTCGACTCATCTGCAATCGCTGGTGCTCTGGCAGCTCTGAACGTTGACGTCTCACTTGGCAAGCTGATCAATTTGATGCTTAATAGCCGGATTATCAACTCAAGTCTAGGTGAGATATCTTCCAGAAGATCTGTCAGTAGAGGAACACCACAAGGTGGTGTCCTGTCTCCCCTTCTCTGGAATTTAGTGGTGAATCAACTGCTGATATCCCTGGAAGCGGAAGGCTACAATGTGATTGCCTATGCGGACGACGTTGCTATTGCCGTCTCGGGAAAGTACCTTAACACTTTAAAAGAACTTCTACAACACGCTCTCAACAAGCTAATAAAATGGACAAACAGTTGTGGGTTGGGTGTAAACCCTCACAAAACTGAACTTGTCCTCTTCTCTAGGAAATATAAGATTCCACACATTGACCCTCCATCTATAAATGGCACTAGCTTGACGTTCTCAAATGAAGCTAAATACTTAGGCCTTATTTTTGATAGAAAGTTAACCTGGAAGCCTAACATCCAAGAAAGAGTTAAGAAGGCCACTGTGGCACTTTTCTCTTGCAAAAAAGCCATAGGGAACAAATGGGGTTTACAGCCCCGCGTCACTCACTGGCTATATGTCTCGGTCATAAGACCTATACTCACGTACGGTGTGGTTGTCTGGTGGACTGCCTTAGAAAAAGCGATTAATCGCGATAAATTAAGCAAAGTCCAAAGAACGGCTTGCTTGTGCATCGGCGGAGCTCTTCGCAGCACCCCCTCCGCTGCACTTGACATCCTGTTTCATCTGACACCCATTGACATCTTCAGCAGGCAAACGGCAGCTTCGGCAGCCGTACGCCTCAAAGCTATTTCACAATGGACAAGCAAAACAACTGGCCATGCCGCTATCCTCAACAACATTAGGAACCTTCCAGTAAACATCGACTACACCACACCAGAACTACAATTTGATAAAAACTTCCAGGTCTCCATTCCTACTAGATCATTCTGGGAGGAGGAAGCATCCGTGGATGATGAATCGATCCACTTCTACACAGATGGTTCGAAAACTGTGGACGGTGTTGGTGGCGGTGTCTTCTCTAATAGACTTAATCTTAGTCTCTCCTTCCGTCTTCCTGATCACTGTAGCGTTTTTCAGGCGGAAATAATGGCGATAAAAGAGGTCTTATCTTGGCTAAGGGAAAACGTGATATCTGCTAAAGATATCCGTATCTTCTCTGATAGCCAAGCCGCTATCAAGTGCCTGGAATCAGTTTCCACGAATTCCATAACAGCCCAAGAATGCCGTTCGTCTCTCATGGAGATGGCGGAGCAGTTCAACATTCACCTTTGTTGGGTGCCGGGGCATAGGGACATTCCAGGTAACTGCAGGGCTGATGAACTCGCCAAACACGGAACTACGATACCTCTGCTCCCAATTAAGGATTCCTTAGGTATTCCACTCGCTACTTGCAAACTCAAAATAAAGCTGGACGCTATCGAAAGAACAAATCTTAGGTGGTCAACCGGCTCGACTTGTCTAGTGACAAAGCAGATCTGGCCAAAGCTGGATCTAAAGCGTTCTAGGCATCTGATCTCCCTCGATAGGAAGCATATTAGTGCTACAATAGGTGTCATCACGGGACACTGTCTTATCGGCAGGCATGCAAAAAGGCTTGGCGTATTCTCTAATGATTTTTGCAGAAGCTGTTTTGACGAGGAGGAGGAGGAGACTGTTCTCCATCTTCTCTGTACTTGTCCGGCTCTCTCACAGAGACGAAAACTCCACTTTGGAGCTTTCTACCTTAGTGATCTGAACGATCTAAAAAACATAGACATCCGAAATCTACTACGCTTCATCAGAAGCTCCGATTGGTTCAACGAGTAGGAGGAATGAATTATAGATTCACGTGGTATCACAAGGGACCTTATAATGGTCTAAGTGTGTCGACTAACCTAACCAGTTAGCCGACAGCCATTTCAACCTAACCTAACCATAGGTATTAAAAATAGTTGGCGCTACAGGTCCGGAGGAACCCTCGGCCTAGCTTCTCACAACTATTCGTTTTGTGTGAGTTTTTCATTTTTGGAACGAATGGAAGGGATCAACTATTTTATGCCGACTCCAAACGGCTAAATGAGAAGCTCTTTCAAGACATTTATACTCTCGGATTTTTGTGTAGATATTAGAACTTAGATTTATTCTAGCGTGGTTGATGGCAAGGACTTCAGCCTGGAATATAGACGAGTTCTTGCCAAGTCTGACTGAATAGTTCGCTTAAGACTATTCTCCGTAGATTCCAGAACCAGTCCCTCACTCTATCTTCGAACCGTCTGTATACCAGACGAGGTCAAGTCGTGATGGATCTAGTTTTTATTTTCCATTGGTGGGATGATGATAAAGACATTGTCATGGAAGCTATATTGCGATAGCACATCATCCAGGGGCATGCTGAATGGGCTTTCAGACTCCATAGTGTTGAGTAAGAATCAAATAACGGCCGGGATGAATGGAGTTCTTGACAGAAATACTAAGTTAATGGAGGAACATCAATGTCAATTCCTCAAATCATAATGCTAGCGACAACATTGAGATTTATGGCAGAAGGTGGATATCAGTTTGGCGTGGGTAAGGATGGAAGCATTGGATTGTCGCAGTCATCTGTTTCCAAAAGCATCAAAGTGGTGGTATTTGCTTTATAAGCCAAACTTTGTCCCAAATGTATACATTTTTTAATGATTGAATTTACTGACTTAAAAAATAAGAAATTCATAAAGTATGTACATAAATTAAAATAAAAAAATTCAAAGGTAAATAAAAAAAAAATCACATCCTGCAAGCAAATAAATAATAAAGAACAAATATTATACTTTTTGTATTGTCCTTTTTGTGGAGCCTATGTGGGAATATCAATAAGGATGAATGAAGTTGAAGCATTATATAAAGACAATAAATTACCAAAATTTAATCAGCCCCGAGTTTAGCCTCTATTTCCTTAATTTGAATCTCTAGCATACTTCTTTTTAGGGATAGCTTATCGCGCATTATACTCTCCACGGCGAAATTGTGCCGTCTTTTCTCCTCATCGCTTTTCTTTTTGCGGTCATCTGCCTTTTGTAAACTTCTATTTATTCGGTGAAGTTCGTTTCGTAAAAATTTCTGTGCTACAGTTTGCCTCTGAAGTATTTGTACAGGCGTGTCTTTTCTGGTTCGTTTGCGGGAAGGTGCAGAGTGCTCCTCCTGACCTTCACTTGCTTCATCCAGATCATCCATAAGTTCCTCTGGTAAGGATGCCATCGACACGTCTCTAAAGGCAGCCGATGTAGAAGCTGATGAATATACGTTTGGCCTTGGGGCCTCGGCTGTCTCAGATATATCATCCTCAATCATGCCAAATACCCTGGCACTCACGCCAGTGACAGATTGGCTTAGTGAAGCGATTTTGTCGATAGCCTGCTCGACTTGGGAAAGAGTTACGAGGTTGTTGTCGTTGAAGCCTGACTACTTTATTTTCATCTCGTTCTCCACCAGCTTCTTTTTCGTTTTCGATTTGAAATCAGCCCAAACCTTGAATGAAAAAATTATAAATCTTGAAAATGTATTTTATATTATATTATAGTACCTGGGCGACCGAGCTTGGCTCGGTTATGAGTATTAATTGTAATTTCAAAAAGAAAAAAATTAAAAAAAAAAATTACATATAGGTAGGTATATAAACTTGAACATATAAAAAAAAAAGTAAGTCACCGAGCGGGATTCGAACCCGTAACACTCGTTTCTTGCCGTCCGCGTCATAGTAAAAGGAAAAAAGTAAGACATCAACCGGCATTTAGGAGACTTACATTTTTTTATATGTTCAAGGTTATATTTATTTTTTTTTTAATTTGTATTGTTTTTAAAATTACAAATATAGTAATTACCGAGCAAAGCTCGGTCACCCAGATATTTACTTACTTATGCGACTTCCAACGCTAATAAAAGCATTGGATACTCAAAGGTGCGAGGGTACCGCTCACGCTTCAGAGTTCAGAGTATGCATATATACATACAAGAATTGCTCGTTTAAAGGTATAAGATTAAAACAAAAACCTTGAACTCAATTTCTATATACAGCACCTCCACCCAGCGATGCCAACCTAGGCTTTTTATGCCTTTTAGGCATTATTTCATTACCTAAGGCTTTAAGGCTTTTTTGTTTCCAAAAACGCATCTTTTTTCTATTTCAAATATTTATTTATTTTTTGATCTGATGATGGACTAAAACTGTGTTTGTTTTGTTCAATGCTATTTACCTACCTACTCATGAAACTAAAGTCATGAATTTTGTTCCTATTTCTTCTGTGATTTATACATAATTTAAGTTTTTTTTTTGGAAATAAAAATTGTTGTTGTTAATTTTGTTATATTTGTGTTTAATTTTTGATTTATTGTTCCAATTTACATAAAAAATTTGTTTAGGCATTATTTTATTGAAAAAGGCATCTTTTTTTCTCAAGTTAGGCTTTTTTTCGTCAAAATTGGTTGGCAACGCTGCTCCACCATCCGTCCATCACCACACCACACGTCATCATCCATCTGCGCATTTCCTCAGAAAGACATTGTCGCTGCTTTTTTTTTCATATGAACGTGCTTGTGCGATGTGCGCCACAAAACCACCCCAAAGCAGAACAACGATCAAGAACCGCGGCTGCTGATAATATTCGATTTGAGAAAATAAATTTATTTTTTTCGTGTTAGATTTTAGGTTGTAGCTCAGCTTCTAGAGGACATAGAAAGCTGATTGATGGCTTGAAATAACTATTAAAGTGTTGGCTCTCCTACGAATTTTTTTTGTTTGCATTGATTAAGAATTGTTTGTGTAATGGCGAGTAAAAGGCAGTAAAGTCAGAAAAATAAGTTCAAAACGCATGAAAACTCGAAAACACGCGTTTTCCCAAACATAAGACTAATCTAGATCAATTGCTTACCCCCGAAAACCCCCATATACCAAATTTCAGCGAAATCGTTAGAGCCGTTTCCGAGATCACAGAAATAAATTTATATAAATACATAAATAAATACATACAAGATTAGCTCGTTTAAAGGTATAAGATAACATTTTTCACATTTTTCCAGGTAGCTCCGTCTTTACTTGGAGGTCCGTAGCTATTTAATTTCTCGGCGGCATTCTTCCAAAACTGCTCTGCATTTATACGGTTCGTTGAGAACCCTTTTGAAATTTCTGGATTTTCCTCCATAAGTTTTACCAACACTTCCTTTTGCTCTCGATTTGTCCAATTGGAATTCGTCCTATATAAAGGAAGTAAACATATGTTTTCTTTTTATTTTACACTTACATTTTTGTAAATAAAACTGTTAGGAAAATCCAGACGAATAAAAAATGACATTTCTTGCGAACGATTAGAAATTTTGACTTGCACTCAACATTCGAATGAAAAATGAACTTTCGATTGATAGAATGAACTTCTCATATGTTCGAGTGTCAAAATACAGATTCTGCGAATTCGACACACTTTCGAAAGAAATCGAATCTCAAAATAAGCGTGATTGTTTTTGTCGTAATGCGTGAACCGATTTTGATTACGGAAATTTACAATGAAAGGTGACGTTAATACCATGCCACTCCCCTTTTCCAATTTTGACTAATTTTCACAGGTATACTTTTGGGCCAATACCTAAGATTGTATGTAAATTTGAACTCAGTCGATTTGGTGGCTTTCGAAATATAAGATTTTTATCTTATCTTAAATATAAAATGCACGTGTCACAGGTTGCTCTGCGATGAAATCCTAAACTACTGAACCGATTTTAATAAAATTTTGCACACAGTTTGATCTAACTTGAGGGATAGGATAGTATATAACTCAATAGTCGCCTTATTTTCTATAATAAATTATTTGTTTATTATTTAACAAAGAGTTATAATTATAGGTAGGTATATATAATTCCATCGGGGTGAAATTCGATGACGTCATAACTCGAAAACCGCTGGGTCGATTTTCATAATTTTTTTGTACATATTTCGAACTTAAAATAAATTTGCGTTTATAAAAATTCATTCAATTTATGTTGATATCCATTGCAGCGCAAAATGTAAATTTTTCTCTATTGTTATAAGATACGATGGACTCGAATGGTAGAGCTATTATCGATCACCGAAACCACTCAACCGATTTCCACAAAATTTTGTACGAGCCCAAACGCAAAATAGTTGGTCCATGCTATTTGATTACGAATATATTCTGTTTAGAAATTCAAACTTGTTTTGTTTCTTAAAATAAAAAGTTTTGTTTACGAAAATAAATTTTTATTTATATTTTTGTTACAAATAAAACAAAAGTTTAATCAACAAGTTGTTACACTTGAAGTTATTACTGAATAAACATAAGTAATATTTTTTTCATCTTTTGTTTGAGTGCAAAATAGTTGGTCTAAGAATTAAAAATTTGATTTTACCACTGCGTTATATCACTTTTCTTTGCTATTACTGCTTGAATTCGTTGTGGCATTGTGTCCACAAGTTTTTGGCAATCATGGGTTGTAAATGATTGCCAAATATCATTGATAGTCTGTCGTAGATCTGTGCGGGTCCTTGCTAGTTGCTGTCTTAACTTTTGTTTCATTTTGTGCCATAGAGTTTCGATTGGCGAAAGATCAGGGCTGTTGAATGGCCATTCCACTAAAGGAATGGCTTCAGTAGATAACCAGGCTTTAGTTGCCTTTGCCGTATGGCAAGATGCACCGTCTTGCTGAAATACGTAGACTCCCTCGGTTGACTGAAGTTGTGTTATTGATGGAAGCAGATGATCTTCCAAGATGTTGCGATATTTCGCAGAATTCACAAGGCCGTCAACAAAACATAATCTACCAACACCACGCCCAAACATGCACCCCCATATCATTTGCGATGCTGGAAATTTTATCGTTCGTTTCAGACAGTCTTTATGGAAAGCTTCTTTGGAGGTGCGAAGTACACGCTTTCGCTCATCGCCAACACAAACCTCAAATCTGGATTCATCGCTCCAAATTACTTCCCGCCGGTGATGTAAGGTCCAATTTTTGTGCTCTTTAGCCCATTCAAGTCGCCTTTTCTTTTGCCTTGGCGTAAGAAGAGGCTTTTCTTTTGCCTATTAATATGGGTTGAACAAATCACAATGCAAAACAAAGAAAAGATTTTTAAACAAACCTTGTAAAATTTATATTCCATTTTCTTCATGTTGCGCTTACAAGTGTCGACGGGTATTTCTTTTTTGATGCAGCTTTTCCACTCTACAGTTACCCCAGCAGCATTTTGACGACGATTTTCCTTAATTATTTTTTTTTAATACCCTACAATCGCGGGCTCTAGCTATCATTTGCCGCCCACTTTTCTTTCGGGTTTTAATGTTACCCATCTTAGTAAAGAGCGAAATAATATTCTGTACTGATGAACGAGGGAGATTGACATTTTTTGAAATTTTATAGCTTGAAAAGCCATTTTCAAAAGCTTTTATAATTGATTCCCTAAGATCTTTACATAAGGGAACACCACGCGCCATGATAACCCAACAAATAAATTCCAACTTGTTGCACAAGTACACTTATAGCCTGTCAAAGCAAGAGCACACCTGTTTTTACTTAATTTTTCCTAACGGTTAACTTAATCATACGATGATGTGGAGTAGACCAACTCTTTTGCATCGCGAATGACGTAGACCAACTATTTTGCACTCATTACCAAATGAGAAAGAACACAGTTTTAACGGTATTTTTTGTGATATTGCTTATTTTTGTCAAATCAAATTATCAAAGAGTATAATTTTCTATGAAAAGTTTTTTTTTTTTAAACATTAAATATGTATGTATGTTAAACTAATAATAAAGAAGTTTCCAAGTGCAAGAAAGTGGGTGGACCAACTATTTTGCGTGTGGGTCGTATATGTATATAGTTGGTTCCCGCTTAAAAGATAGGATACTTTTGGACTCAATTTTGCGGATGTATCTACCTATGTGGTTGATTCCAGTTTGAAAGATATGATAGCTTTGTACCCTATAGGTGCAAAAGATAAGCGGGATAGGAAAACGGGTTGTGGCACCTCCCTATCAAAAAAAAAGCCTGGCTGGGTCTTCTTGTTACTTTATAATCAACGAAAGTTACGTGTAACTCAGTCGTGCACATTTTATTTTACTTTTAATAATTCAACAGTGCTTGCGAGGTTTTCATATTGCTTCAACCAATTGTGGATTGTATAATGAGAAGGGAAAGTTTACCTCTTTCCACTTCTGTCTCTAAGTCTACCTTGGAACCGTTTTCAGTATAATATCAGAATGGTGTCTATAGAAGCAATAATATTTTTTATTATGATAAAAGGATCTACGACAATTATGTGTGAAATAAAATATCGGCCAAATATACCATACCTCTATCCGATGGACCATATTTTCAATGACTCTGAGACATAATTGAGGTTAAATGACGCTGTCAAAGGCGGATGAAGATCTCCTCGGTCGTGTTGAACGCAAAATTCTTCGGGTTATTTTCGGTCCCGTTTGCGTTGACGGGATTTGGAGAAGGGGATTTAACAGCGAACTCTACGAGCTGTACAGCGACATCGACCTGGTAAGAAAAGTGCGCATCAGCCGACTAAGATGGCTAGGACATGTAGAGCGAATGGACACCAACGCTCCGGTTCGAAGAGGGTTCGACTCCAACCCGGTAGAGGAAGATCTCGCCTTAGGTGGCGCGCACAAGTGGAAAGGGACCTCAAACAACTTGGAGTGCGCAACTGGAGGCAGTTAGCTAAAGATCGCGCTAACTGGAGAGGCGTATTGGTTGAGGCCCAGGTTCACCCGGGACTGTAGCGCCATCTAAGTAAGTAAGGTATGACTCACAATTAACATCGTGCTGATTAGACCACCCTTTATATTTCCTGAATAACGTTCACTTCTGCTCAATGAACAGCTGATTTTAACATGTATAATTTTGCAACGCCTTCGGTATTTCGCTTGCAAAATACTTTACCGCACGTAAAAGAAAATATATATACATTTGCTATTTCCCATTTGGCATAACTGTTCCATAAAGCTCTAGCTATTTGTTTTGTGCGAGTTTTCATTTAAGCTGGAACAGAGCTAAACTTTAAGACTTGATTGAGGAAGTTTTCCAAGTTTTTGTGGCTGGCATCATCACGACTCGCGATCTAATTCGCCTCGGTATCCTTTTCTTGCTCCATATTCTTTTATCCACTCGTCCCATTGCTGCTGCCCTATTCTGTTGTCCTTTGGAGAAATCTTACCACTTGCTCAAACCCTTCTGGACACGGTTTCAATCTCGGCATTTAAGTAACGGTTCATTCCAATCGTCCCCAAAAAAATGTAAAACCCACACAAACGAATGGTTTTCGAAGCACTTTTTCCACTCTGACTGAGGTATCTCCAAAATAAGTGATTTGACCGCAGCAACTATGTACATTCGGGCGTCGAAAAATTATAACTCTTTTGATGTTTGATCTGCAGGAATAAGATGAAATTATTGGGTACAAAAGCAGGACTTAACGCCAATTCATTCTATGCCATACTCTAGATGAATATCTCTATATCAAGAGATGTAAGCAAAAGGAAGACATAGAACCAGGATGAGAAATAATGAAAAAGTGTCATAAAAATCCACGAGTTACCCTGTTATCTGCATACCGCTACCGCACAGAGGAGAGTGTACCAAACAATAAAGGGACTCTAAACAACTCTTAATTAATTTCTTTTTCACTTTGCGTCAGAGCAGTAAATAGACCAAAAAAAAAAAAAAACCAAAAGTACTTGCAAAGAAGTCGTCTAATTTTATGCTCATTCAAATCTGTATCCGGTTTCGTGATCTGTTAACATTTTTCCTCGTTGTGAAGGCAACCAAGAAAGGAATACCTTACCCCCCAATTGTGTGGACGGGGACGGGGACCGTCGGTTTTTTTAATGGTGAACAGTGCAAGTGCTATAAATTTGTTAAAGATTTTAAATGCGACTCGCATGCCGATTTATGATAGGAGAACATTTTATCTGACACGAAAAGTTGACTTCATTATTGTTAAATAATCATTACCATAAGTTCGAATCATAGAAACTAAAATAGATAATCCTAATACACCCTCACAAGCTCTAAGTGTTATAAATACTATTCTGAAATAATTTTCATAATTATAAATATTTTAATAAATAAATATTAAATAAATTAAAGGTAAAACAATATATTCCAAACGTAATAATATAGACAATAAATGTTGTCGATTAGAAATAAAAATAAAGATACCTATTATTATTAAAAAAACAGGTAATCCCCAATTAAACAATAAAAACATTAGTTTTAATAGTTTAATAAAAATTAATTAATTTATAAGTGCTGATCCAATCTACGAACGGTCCTGAGTGGCGGTATAATTTATATCGAGATCCATTGCGTTAACGAAACAAAGTTTCAAGATTATGTATAGGTAACTAAATTGATTTGAGGATTTGAAAACGCCAAAAGAATAAATGTTTCAACAGTTTTATTTTAGCTTCACCACTCGCATCTACACCTACAGCTATGCTAATATAAATGTAATACGTATTTACACTTACACTTTGTTATAGGTGAAACGACCAGCATCAATAATTCAAAAGCTGTCAAGACTCTACTAACTAATGAAGACTTTAATGGGCACGCTGGCTGGACCTGGGGAGTAAACTGGTAAAGCTTGGTCTTACACAAACACTGCTGAATCAGTTGATTAAATTAAATTTAAATGCAAACAAAAACCCTAAAAATAGAAAACGTTGGATTGGATTGCGTTATGAAAATATTTTAAATGAATGAATACAATCTACTGCGCTGTATTAAGATTTTAATCACATCACACTATTAGAAATAAAGAGGTAATGTTTGTTTGGGGGAGGTAATCTCCGAAACTACCGAACCGATTTCAAAAATTCTTTCACTAATAGAAAGCTAAGGGATAGAGTATTGTGATAGGCTTCTTTATTTTTTAATTTTCCATTTTAGATTTGTTTTTTGATTTTCTGCACTATTTTTTTTTTTTTTTTTTTTTTTTGACTTTTCTATATCAACAATTAGTTAGAAAACTACGTACCTACTATGTGCAGATTTTTTTTTTTTTTTTCAAAAAGTAGATTTTCTTTTATAGAGTTGATAGGCAAAAATTAAATGGAAAAAGTTTAAACGCGGACAAAATAGTTATTGAAAAGCAAATTTCATTGATTTTTAAAAAATGCAAAGACGAATGCGCACAATTATTGGCCGACGAAGGAGGCAAGCAAGCACAAATATCAACGAAGCCAAACTACAGAAGAACGCGAAGAGTGGGCCATCGCATGGCATAAGACGAGATCAACAGGCAAGAAATTTGAGAGTGCAAGTAATGAGAACTGCGTCAAATCGTACTGCTGCTAGGATGGGAACAAGTTCAAATCGGAGTGGCAAGACGCGCATCGTTGCCGACATTTCAGTAGAACGAACAGAAAACTCTGTCGGTGATGCGATTTTCGATATTGGAGCGATGACTATAATTGTGTGCCTCCATTAAAACGCGCTAAAAAAAAAAAACTGCTGTGCGAGTGGCAAAGTGAAATTAGAACCTGCGCAGCCATTTGAATCGGAGGATTTTCTAAAGAACATTTGACAGTACAACTACTGTTTTCGTATAACTTCATTGGGAACAAAAATCATTCAAAAATGTTCCCTTATACATCATGCAAACACACATTTTCTAACAATGGCACGGGATTCTACGCCGCAAAATTCGGATTAACACATTCAAGGCCGAATTTACCATCGGATGGGTGCCTTCTTGCCAGTAATATTCGCAGGTGTACTTCATTTTGTCGGGGGATAAACACGTCGATGACAGGAGTGACAAAAAACGGCATTCGACAATTGCAACCATTATAAATGCAATCAGCGCTTTCATTACAATGTTTAAAACGGCGATAGAGAAAATGAACTTAGAAGATCGCAGATTTGTTTTTAAAGCTGATAATAGAACTGCACTTTGGAAAAAATTGAATGGATAGGAAACGGGTTATAATTCGAATGTTCCAGACCTACCGCTTCATAATTTGAAATTAAAAGTCGGCTCAATTATCATTTTGTTGAGCAACCTTAATGCACCGAAACTTTGTATCGGATCGAGTTTGACATGATTGTGAAGAATCTCAACCCAAATGTCATGCAAGGACGATTTTGAGTTTAAAAGGCAAACATTGTCATATCGCGGACTCGGCTTAATCAGAACGATTTGGCATTTAAGCGTCTATGACAAATAATAAGTGGCAAGGATAATCGCTGGATATTTGTAGTATCAATCTTGAATTGCCATGTTTTTCACATGGTCCAATTGTATGTGGCGTGCTCACCTGTGGGCAAACCACTTTGGTACAAAAGCGGAAGTTTGGCCAGCACCTCAATCATTGCGGTTTTATTGAAATACATCGATATTGCTATACTTCAGTTATTTCTTTTGAATTTAATAAAACCTTTGAATAAAGAATTTGATTTGACAGAATTACATAAAGTAGCATGCACCGTGCATGCTTGGAAATATTATTCTCATTACATTTATGAATTTGGGCGGAACGGAGTTCGCCGGGTCAGCTAGTATACTATATAAAAGTATATTAAAAGGCTCGTTAATTCGGAATGATTGGGGGGGGGGGGGGGGAAAGGTCAGTCCGAATACACGAATTTGCGAATTAATGAGAATTTTTTTCATGTTTTAAAACGCGTTCCTATTTTTTTTTTTTTTATGTATACTTCTCCCGGGAAAGGCGGCGAACCTATAACGCTTCCACAGCTCCCCGAGATGCCTGCAGATGTATGTTTGCTCTGCACTTAAATTGCTGCAAATTGTAGTCTTCTGGAAATATATCCCCAGGAAGCGAGTTCCAAAGTTTGCTTGTCCTGTAACAGAAGGAATTTTGGAAAGTTGATGTCCTCGCGGTTGTCAAGTGTACTGTATGATCATGAGCATTAGCAGCCTGTCTTGTTGGTTGCATTTCGAGGGATAATGGCTTTGAATTCCTCAGAACATCTACCATGGAAGTACCTATGCGGGTGGCCGTGGTGCAGTGATAGAGTGTTCGCTTGTTGAGTGGGAGATTACGTGTTCAAATCCGAGCCATTACCACAAAACATTTTTCACAAATAAAAACTGGAATAAGTTTAAGTGAATTATAAGCGAACACAAATATCAACAATTCTCCCCTAGCTATTAGGACGCCACTCGTGGAGAATATCCACTGCGCCACAAACTCCTTCCTATCCCTCTTTCTCTTCCTAAAAAACTTGAATGCCGCGCTGTGCCCGGCATTATAAGGGTATTCATAACCCCTTGAGCGCGAGTAAAATTATAAAAAAAAAAAAAAAAAAAAAACCTATAGAACAAGCATAGGTCAGCGACTTGTCTTCTGTGCACCAACGGTTGTAGATTGGATGTGAGTGTAGGGTCTCCAATGAGTCGAACTGCTCGTCTCTGTATGCTTTCAAGCAGGTTAAGTGAATGTTTTGGGGCCGAGCTCCATGTATGGGAACAATATTCCAAGCCTGGTCTTACCTGTGCTTTGTAGAGAAGGAGAAGTTGCTTGGGGCTAAAGTACCTCTTTGCTCTAAATAGGTAGCTCAACTTTGCGGACGCCGATTTTGCGATATAGGATATGTGGTTCTGCCATGTGATTCCTGAATTGACTGTGACTCCTAGAAGGTGCATTGAGTCCTTGTGATGGATTGGATGGTCATCCATTTGGATCTGAGGAACTGTTGATGCATTTTTTCTGGAAAATGTTGTGAGCTGTGTCTTGTTTGCATTAAATACAACCAAGTTCTCCTTTCCCCACTTCAAGATTTTGTCCAGATCTTCATTTAGAGAATTAATTTGTTCACATCTCTGATTGTGTGATGTAGCCGTATTCATAGGCCCACTGTTCGAGATGGAGTATATAAGAGTGCTGTCATCTGCAAAGCTGTAGATATTATTATTTGCCGATCCAAGCAAATCGTTGATGTGGAGAAGAAATAGAGTTGGAGAAAGAGTAGATCCTTGGGGCACTCCTGCATTTATAGCAAACGAATTGGATGATACACCATCTACAACAACTTGGATCGATCTTCCCAGAAGAAAATTTTGCATCCATCCGCAGAGTTGTTGTGGTAATCCGTAAGACGCTAACTTGCTTAATAGGGCTCTATGCCAGACTCGGTCAAATGCCTTTGATATGTCCAAGGCTACGGCTCTGGATTCGCCGTGTTGTTCAATTGATTGTGTCCATAAGTACGTTACGTAGCTTAGCAGGTCACCAGTGGAACGACGGCTCCGAAATCCGTATTGCCTGTCGCTTATTAATCGATGGCCTTCTAGATATTTGATTATTTCGAAATTTATTGCCTTTTCCATTACTTTAGAGAGCATTGAAAGTAACGCTATTGGACGATAGTTTTGTGGCAGACATTTCTTCCCTTTCTTTGGAATAGGTTGAATGCGAGCGGTCTTCCAGCAAGAAGGAAACGTCTTCTGGGAGTACGACATGCTAAACAGCTTACAGAGTACAGGTGCAAGTTCTGGTGCACAGTTCTTGAGTACTATAGCTGGGATTACATCGGGTCCCGTTGCCTTATTGCAATCTAGTTCTTTAAGGATGCGTTGAATTATTCGAGGCCGAAATTTCACTTCTGTCATCGATGATTGCATCCTCGGCATATTTGGTGGCTCTAGCTGTGCAGAATCTAGGGTGGAATTCTTTGAAAACATGCTAGCGAAAAGATCTGCCTTTTCTTTAGGTGTTGTTGCTAGCGTGCCGTCTTCTTTTACTAGAGTTGGAAAAGAAGAGCAACTAAAGTTATTACTGATTGCCTTTGCCATGGACCAGAATGCGCGTGAGCCGCTAGGACATCCAATCACTTTGTTAGTGACTCTTTCGCTGTAAGTTGTCTTCGCCGATTCAATAATTAGGTTGCATCTATTTCGAAGAAATGTAAATTCAGATCTTTTTAGTTCTGAAGGGTTTGACCGCCATTCACGGAAAGCCTTGTTTTTCGCTGCGGTAGCTCGCTTGCATTCTTTTTTAAACCACGATTTATTTGAAGCTAATTTTTTGATGCAATGTGGAATATAAAGTTCCATACCGAGTAAAATAATTTAGGTTACGGCTTCTGCGCACATATTGACATCAGTATCTCTAAAGCACATTTCAGCCCATGGCAACGAAGCGAAGAAATTACGCAGCTCGTCCCAGTTAGATTTACTATAATTCCAAATTGAACGATAACGATCCTTTTTCGCTCCTATTGGTATCGGTATAGAGAGGATAGCAGAAATATTAGAGCATGATCCGAATTCCCTAAGGGAGCAGACACTTTTACTTCATAATTATCTGGCTCTGTTGTGAGAAACAGATCGAGAGTGTTTCCATAATTTGTTGGATTGTCTGGAATTCGCGTGGGCTCATTAACGAGCTGAGTGAAATTGCAGCAAATGGCGAAGTCTTCAGCTTGTTTCCCTGCCTCGTCCGTTCGGTTAGAATATCGTAGCCAACCCATGTTATAGGCATTGAAGTCACCAAGTATTTATAATAACTTCAGCGGTTGGATGATGAATTTGTATCCAGTCTACCTTCGGATAAATGACGAAATAATTTAGATGGTTCGTTATCGTTTGGTGAGCGGTACAGGCAGCAAACGAATTTGGTACAACTTTGTAGAAAGACTTTTAGCCATATTATGTCGAGATCGGTAGGTTCCATCTCTTCTTCTCTTACACACGCCAGATCTTCTCGGGCAAACACACATAGTCCCGCCTTATATCGAAAACGAGGATGTAGTTCGTATTCTGGACATTGAAGATATGTGTAATCAGTTGTTGAGTTTATTTGAGTCTCTGTTAAAACTAGGACGTCTGGCCTTTTTTCTTGCAGATGCTGGTGCACACAGCTGACGTTGACATTGTTGAGTCCTAGACCAAGAATGTTGCAGAAATCTGTTGCTAGCTTTCTTCTGTTAGTGTTTAGTCTCTTTTGTCTTTGTGTTCGTTGATGTCTGACGTCATGCAAGTCTTGTGGGTGATTATTTGCATGTTGAACCCCCTGAGAGAGAGAGAGATCCGAATGGGAGACTAGTTTACCTCCGGAATTCTTTATCTCAGGAAGTTGCATCATGGCTTTTGTGTCCCATCCGTGTTGCACCAGCCCATCTTACCGATTTTGTCGTCTTGTTTGTCTCCTTACAAATCACGTTATTTTCCACTTTTTAAACAAAAATGCAGTCAAACAGAATTTAGCTCACTCTACTGACAAAAAATGATTTGCTAAGCTCATTAAACTTATGTTGTGGAATGACTTGAACTGAACTTGCTGTACATGTGAGTGCGGCAGTTCTTTTAAGCATGTTTAATAGCGAAATACTATTTTCGGCCCACAACTCAGCGCGGGTGCATGGAATTGAAGATTGAACCGAGCAACATAACACCAAATACTGCAGCGAAATAGAAGTAAAGTAGTATTAAGCTATTTTTAAGATTGAGAAACAATAAAAGAACACTAGATATCAAGTGGTGAAAGCGTACACAACTTCTCGTTCATAATATCAATGAATGCCCTTCATTTGAAATTCTTACATTCAATTTAATATTCATTTAAAATAACCGGGTCTACTATTGTTTAAGGGAACTCGGTTAAAATAACTAAATAACTCTGTAGGATTTAACCAACTTACTTTGTTTGATTAATATGAACCTAGGTTGATAACAACTGATAAAGTGTGATTTTTTCTTAATAAGACTGAGATTTCGACAGTCCCATTAATTACGTAGTATACAATATATTGCCAAGAAAGGCATTTGATCCTTGTATACTATCAACACTTTAATGATAGAACTGAAAATATTTATAAGGAGGCGTTACTCGGAAGAGTAACTTTTGGTTCTGGAAACTGGAAATATAACACCTGCTGAGAATATAATTGTGTAGGCGTTGGTATAGTACCTAAAAGGATAATGATAGTATGGTGGCAACAGCTAACTAGTGAATTTCGATTGTAATTAAAGTCAACTAACATCGATGAAGTTTTACAAACTTAAGACACTATGTTAACACCCTAAAATAAGGAAATCAAAACTTTTCTTAGCAGTTAACTCAGCTGCACACGCAAACGTCTGATTGTTCAATCTATACTAACCATTGGCCTTTGCTTTCGTTTCAATCGAAGGAAATCGGAACTCAGCGAAGTAGTTTCGTTTTCAGTTCCAATTCGTAAACACATTGAGATAAAATGTCTGAGCTAGTTCCAACAAAACTACTTGCCACCAAGCTCAAAATAAACGACAGTACTAAATATCTGTACGGGTGTTTTCGGATATTGGGAATCGAAATGCCCAGCAAGTTCAAGGCCTTGTATCTTATCTACTCGTTCGTAATCAGCATCACTATATATTTAATTACTCCAATGGCATTTCCGCTGTATTACTACTTCATTGGTTCTAAAGAAATTCAAATTAATGAGTTTATGACGTCCCTGCAGGTTGGCATTGGTACATGCAGCGGTGTATTCAAATTGTTCAATGTCACCGTAAATAGAGGGTTCCTGGCCAAAATGGAGGCCATTCTCGATAAGCTAGACGCTCGCATCAAGTATCCGGAGGAGATTTGCGAAGCTCAGCAAGTCATTCGATTTGGAAAACGAGTAGTGCTTTTCTTTGTTGGCGCTTACTTTACATATTTGACAGTTACACTTATGTTATCGGTCTATATGGGAAGACCACCATATTCCATGTATATTCCGTATTTAAATTGGCGAGAATCGAAATGGGACTTTGCCATAGTCGCTGCGATTCAGTACTACCTGACTAACATTAACTCAATCGTGCACGTGGCCAGTGATACATATGCGATCATCTTTATCCAAATATTGCGGTCATATTTTAAGATCCTTATTATGCGAGTGCAAAGAATTGGAACAGATATAAAGTCAACACAGGAGGATAATACCCACGGGTTGGTGCAGTGCATTGGTGATCATCAGAAAATTATCGAGTGAGTTTTTCGCGCAATATAATTCATAATATACAGATAATAGTTCTCCCATATTCGCAGACTAACCGACACTCTGAAACCGGTCATGTCGGTAACATATTTCATTCAGTTCATATCAACAACATTGAGTCTGGGAGCTACTCTAATCAATATCAGTATATCGAATGATAGATCTACACTCATCACATCGGCATCGTTTATGGTAGCCTTAATTATGCAGGTCCTACCGGTTTGTTATTTCGTCAACTCGCTTGTGGCTGAAAGCGACCGCTTGTCGGGGGCGATTTTCTACACAAACTGTTTGGATCAAAGCAGGGAATATCGCCAGTTATGTTTGTTCTTTATGCATCGATCACAGACGAAGCTAACTTTTTCTGCCTGCAAGCTTTTTCCAATCTCAGTTGATTCCTTTTTAGTGGTAAGTTAGTTGTGCAATGAACGTCAGACATTTCCAATAATGAGCATTTTTATTCGCAGATTATTAAATATTCATTTTCGGTGTACACTCTACTAAATAATTTGGACTTTAAAAAACGATTCAACAGTACCTATCTATCTAACCTAGATTCATAGAAAATAAATAAGGAATCCATTTTTACATATTCTTGAAGTTTTTTAGAGAATCCAAACTTTATTGTATCTACATACTTGTGCTGACTGCAAGTTATGCTTTTCGCAAACGACGCTAACAGAATAGCACATACCCGTATCTACGACATTATGGCTGAAATATTGTTATTTTAAAGAAGCCCTTGAACCAGTGATGCCAACCCTAATTTTCAAAAGCCTGTAGATGAAAGATAAAAATTCGGTAGAGTTCTGTATTTATGCCTGTCGAAATTCTGTAGATATACAGACTTTTTTTTAACATATAGTAAAAGTGCTAAAAATGTAAGTTTTGCATGGCATAAAATATCAGTCTTTAACTATATTTATTAATTTTGACAATTACATAATTGTTATTAACCGCTGGTATCGCTGGAATCGATAATACCCGTCGTAGTGCTGGCCTTGTTAAATCTTGGTCATCGATTCCATTTTTGTCTTCATCCGTCAATTCTAGGTACCTACTCTTTGACAAAAAAAAAATTCAAAATTTTTTTAAACGTTATGAAAATTTCGTAGTACAGCAAGAAGAGTTTTTGGTGCTCCAATTGAATTTATTTTTTTAGGTCAATGAAATATGCCAACGCAAAACTAAGGAATTCAAGTTTTTGCTTTAATCTGAGATTTCTGTATATTTTAGTTCGAATTCTGTATTTCTATAGGCAAGGTGAAAATTCTGTAGATATACAGAAAATTCTGTAGGGTTGGCATCAGTGCGCTTGAACTTACAAATAATTTATTTTAGTTGAAGTCTGACAGTTGGCTGACTTGATGAGTGTACAAAATAAAATAAAAGTTACGAAAAAAAAAAAAAAAAAAATTAAGTACAGGGGTGGAATCGGCTAAGGTGATAGTTAAGTTGATTGTCGTTTCTGAATATCAACTCCTCTTTTTGCTCTGAATCAATAAAAAGGATTGCGCACTTGTCGTTTTTTTGGAACACCAGAAATCTTTTTCAGATCTCAGATTTTACGCTGCTCATGGAACGCGCAACGAAATTGATCTGCTTTTGTAAATGGATTAGCGCGTTAATTGACAACAATATCAGCTGTTCAAATGGCATTTGTTTTGAAGAATTATTTGTGATTTGTAGTCTTCAGATGACGGGGGAGACAATTAAGATAATAATTCCCTCAAAATTATATCCATGGATATTTGTGGATTTTGTTATTTTGGTTTTCAAGAAAGGGCGCATTTGTCTTGAAAGCAAACTTCTTAAACTGACTCAAAACAGCTGTGCAAACTATATTGGTATGTGTAGATCTGAAAAAAATATCGAGAACTGCAAAAAGTGATCCGAATCAAAAAAAAAAAAGATTGATTTTTGGTCCCAATGGAAAACGACATTAGAGTTTTAAACGTCACTTCCTTGCCGACGCTGTCATTTCGAGCAGCTGATACATATTTGAAGTGTTTCTTTTTTAATGTGAGAAATGTAAGTGAATTTCAAAATAATAATAATGTTCACAAATAACAATATTATGTGTGTTTGTTTAAGGTCTCAAGCAAATAAAGAGCAAATATTTTGGTGCGTGGTGCCGCGCAGTCAGTTCCAACCAGCGTTGCCACAATGTTACAAGTGTAACAAAAGTGTTTTGATTTTGCCCGCAAATATCGTGTGCACATTGAATATTTTTGTATCAGAAATGCAAAACGAAATATTTCTTATGGAGATTTCTCAACATTATTATTTAGGAAACTATATTCCAATAGTAAAAATCCGAGAAAAGCTATTATAGGTAGGTACAATTAAAAAATTATTGTTGGTGGAACCCGCATGAACGCACTATCGTACTGTAATTGGACACACGTATTCATCGCAAACAATTGCAGTGCATAGAGGAATCGCATCGCACGCCAAAAAAGTGCCCATGCTTACGCTGGACATAGCGTTACACTTTTTGAACAAAATTGTTACACTTTTAAAAAAGCTTGCGGCAACACTGCTTACTACTCAAACACAAACATCCTTAAGTTCAAATTAAAAAAAGAGAAGAAAAATATATACAGTATACTAGCTGACCCGGCGAACTTCGTTCCGCCCAAATTCATTTATGTAGGTAATGAAATTAATAATTCCGAGCTTTCGCTTTATTCTGCTTCATGTAATTCGGTCTATTCAAATTTTTTATTCAAAAGGTATATTAAAATTAAATAAATAAATAAAATCAAATACATGTCGGCCAACCTACCGCTTTTTCACTGAAATGCTTTATGGTACACAACATTTTTTGTTCTATTTCTATTATCGGGTGTGTACACGTACAAAGCGAGAGCTTTGCCGACGCGTGAAATTCAAGATTTTTGCCACACACATACAGCGATTGTCCTTGCGACTTATTAATAAGCGAGAAGTACGGGAAATTGAAGACGCTTAAACACGAACGGCAAATCGTTCTGTATAAGTGGAATCCGCGGAATAAGAACATCTTCGCCTTTGAATTTTCCAATAAAAATCGTTGCTTGAATAATATTTGATATTAAATTCTTCACAATCAAACGCGTACCGTTATAAAGTTTTGGTTCATTTAGATTGCGCAACAAAGTGGGATAGTTGGTGGCTTCGTTTTCATCCATCACGGAGTCGACTGATTTGTTGAATTGAATGCAACTCACCAGCGATTTGGTTTTGAATGGCGAAATTCAAATGATCGACGTTCTTGTTTTTCGCAGCCAAAATCACTCTTACACTCAGCCAATCATGTTCAGTATAATTCTGAGCGATGTTCGGGAAAACATTCATGATTAGTTCTTCCGGTCTCGTTGTAAAGTTGCAAAAAGTTGTGGAAACTCAATCAGGCCGGTGATTAAGTCTGCTCGAATCACACCATTGCCCATCGCCAACAATTGCCTGGAGAACTCTGCAGCTGACTGGTCATTATGTAAAGAAACTCGCATGTTTGTTGTCAAATGCAATTTTTTGACGTATCGCCATCGCCATAAAGCAGACGCCTTCAGGCAAGCATTCAATTCATCTGCCGGAGTTGATCTCCAAATGACAGGCAGCGTTTGACGAAAATCGCCTGATAGCAAGATCATTGCTCCACCGAAAGGTCGCTTATCATTTAGTAAACGATTCAGGGCCTCCAATACGGGTTTGGAAGCCATTGTGCATTCGTCCTATTTGATAATCTTACATTGCTGCAGTACTTTCGCCATCGCAGTATTCTTTGAAATGTTGCATGTAGGTTCTTCATTCACTTCCAGATTCAATGGCAATTTCAATGCAGTTCGACTGTTCGCTGTTCGACCGCCTTCTAAGAAAGAAGCCGCTATCCCAGAAGAGGCTTGGGCCAAAGCGATCTCAGATCTCGAACCAATTGTAGCCAAAATCAGTAAAATCAGGAAAATTCCGCCATTTTCGTTATCGACTGCTTGCATCAATTCATCGTACACTATCTTTTGTTCTTGATTCAACATTGGCACATTTGTTCGAACAGCTTGACTCAATGCGATTCGATCGAAGTCCATTTCTCGCTCCAGTTCTCGATTAAGTACGTCTTGCATTGAACGATTTGGCTGTGGCATCCCCAATTTGCACAACAAATTACCACTCATGAGCAGACACATATCCTCGATCAAAATCAAAGCTTTGTTGCGCATTCCATCTGACATCTCCAGTTCATTATCCGATGTCACAGTACGAATTCGATGCAACTGACATCTCCAGTTCATTATCCGATATCACAGTACGAATTCGATGCAAAATATCGTCGGCCATATTATCATCTTTGTATAATCAAAGTATCTACTTCATTTCAAAAAGTTACTTAATGTAACATAGTAAACATAATTTATTAGAACAACATTTTTAGGTACCTATAGCTATTTAAAAAAAAACTTTCAAAATTGTTGACAGCAACAATTTGGTTGGAAAATAATCAAAATAATTGACAACAACAATTGCATTTAATATTTAAAATATTTTTTTTTTTGTATTTGAAGTGTCACTACTCGATTTCTATCCAGTTTCTTTTTTTTTTTTTTCAAAGTGTACAAAAATGAATTTATTGGAATGGCGGTTGCGCCTTCTTTCAAAAATTTATCATACCAATATATTAACGTTCTCTGCATGGTCTATTAACCAACAAAAAAAACGTAATCAAAATCGGATTTGTGTGGCAGTCGGTAGGCTGTCACACACACATTTATCAAGTTATTTTTATATATATAGAAGAAGATATAGATAGATAAATAAATGTTTTCGATTAGAAATAAAAATGAAGATACCTATTATTATTGAAAAACAGGTAATCCCCAATTAAACAATATAAACATTAGTTTTAATAGTTTAATAAAAATTAATTAATTTATAAGTGCTGGTCCAATCTAAGAACGGTGACCTGAGTGGCGGTATAATTTATATCGAGATCCATTGCTTTAACGAAACAAAGTTTCAAGATTATGTATAGGTAACTAAATTGATTTGAGGATTTGAAAACGCCAAAAGAATAAATGTTTCAACAGTTTTATTTTAGCTTCACCACTCGCATCTACACCTACAGCTATGCTAATATAAATGTAATACGTATTTACACTTACACTTTGTTATAGGTGAAACGACCAGCATCAATAATTCAAAAGCTGTCAAGACTCTACTAACTAATGAAGACTTTAATGGGCACGCTGGCTGGACCTGGGGAGTAAACTGGTAAAGCTTGGTCTTACACAAACACTGCTGAATCAGTTGATTAAATTAAATTTAAATGCAAACAAAAACCCTAAAAATAGAAAACGTTGGATTGGATTGCGTTATGAAAATGTTTTAAATGAATGAATACAATCTACTGCGCTGTATTAAGATTTTAATACTATATAAAAGTATATTAAAAGCTCGTTAATTCGGAATGATTGGGGGGGAAGGTCAGTCCGAATAAACGAATTTGCGAATTAATGAGAGATTTTTTTTATGTTTTAAAACGCGTTCCTATTGATGAACAAATGCAAGAACAACTACATAAAATTTATTATTGTATAGTTTTTCCCGATTTTTATACATATTATGTGAATTGCCGGGACTAGGTACCCCAAAAGACATTTTGATGATTTTTTCCAACTTCTATATATTTAAGGTCTATTTGCTACCTATACGTGTTCAATCAGTGCGTTATTTAATTTTTGCCAATTTAATTTAATTTTTACATAAAAAAAATTTTTAACTCTCAGTTATTCAGAAATTTTTATTTTTCCGAATTAACGAGTTTCCCGAATTAAAGAATTCCGGTGTGTGATACCAAGGAAACTCTCAGTTTTTTTCAATGTACGTACTGGTTTGGTTGTAGTCGCAGTGGCTTAGTGTTAGTGTGTTGGACTACTAAGCGAGGGGTCTCAGGTTCGAATCCCGCAAAAAAACAAATTCAAACTTTTGTTTTTTTTTTTTCCACTGCGCTACCTCTCGCGAACGTCTGACAAACATCCGAGTGTATAAATGTCTTGAAAGAGCTTCTCAATCAGCCGTTTGGAGTCGGCATAAAATTGTAGATCCCTTCCATTCGTTCCAAAAATGAAAAACTCATACAAAACGAATGGTTGTGAGAAGCTAGGCCTAGGGTCCCTCCGGACCTGTTGCGCCAACTATTTATTTATTTACTGGTTTGGTTCTATGCTCCAATTGAGAGTTATCTGAACACTTTATCTGACTTTCATATCCTCATTTGGTATGCCACTAAAGAAGAAACGTCGGGAAAAATATATCCACTTTTGGGGTATCTAAAATTGGGCAAAACATCAAAATGTAGATGCGTCAGCGAATTACTACCTGCACTAATGTAAGAAATTATTTCATAAGATTATAAGATTATAAGAAAATAATTTAAAAATGTGAGGAGAAAAATTATTTTATAACAAAAAATGGTTTTAAGTGTAGGAGCAATCTTTGGTAAAAGAAATTATGAAGAAAAGCTTCTTGAGTTCCGAGTAAAAGAGGTATTCCTTCAAGAAAAATAATTCCAGATCCAGCTGCAAACAAACCAATAAATATTTTTCTAATACCTATTTACAAATAAAAAAAATCATTGGAAGCAATTTGATATACTTACCGATTTTGTCGTCTTGTTTGTCTCCTTACAAGTCACGTTATTTTCCACTTTTTAAACAAAAATGCAGTCAAACAGAATTAAGCTGACTCTACTGCTAAAAAATGATTTACTCAGCTCATTTAAACTTATGTTGTGGAATGGCTTGAACTGAACCTGCTGTTCATGGGCAGTGAGTGCGGCAGTTTTTTTAAGCATGTACAATAACGAAATACTCGTTCTTGCGGAATTGAGCCCCAGGCTAAATTTTTGTAACTCGCACTTTTTGATCGGGTATCAGTAGTTCTTGCCAAGCATACAAATTGTATATATGTTAACATACAGAACCAATAACCTAAAACATAAGCGAAGAGGACGGAAAGTGACCACGACTAAAATTCTAACTCTGACCCTTTCTAGTTTGAGTTTGAGTCGTATACGAAACCCCACCCGTCAAACTCCTTTCGTCGCTACAATGCAGAACTAGTCTAAGTCCAAAATTTCGAAATTTACGAGTTTTACATAAGAAATAAACTAAAATAAAAATGCTTCTTCAAAAATTTAGTGCCGTTAACATAGAGCTCAAATAAATAATGTACCTAATGTCTTTCACGCAAAGGTGTTTCATAAAATTGTTTAGGAGTAAATAAATTTTCAAATTTAAAAAACGCTCTACTGAATTTTTGTTTAAGGACTTAGTCTAGTTCTGCATTGTAGCGACGCTTTGGTACCTATAGATTTAGATTTAGATTGTTTGAGGGAGGTGGAATAAAGTTGCCATATCACTGCGGCCACGAGTGGGCCTATTGTGATTTCCTCCACTTAGAGCTCGCTCATGATACTGGACTTGGTTATGAATCCTAGTAGATCTTTGAGCGCGCTGTCAGAAATGTCCTCTGCCCCAAGGTAAGGTTTACCTAGGTGGTGTTGACGTAATCTGACTAGACATTCACAGTGACACAGTATGTGTTCTGCTGATTCTTCGTCCTCGTTGCATAGTCTGCAAGTGTTGTTCTGTATTATTCCCATAGTCATGAGGTGTTTTTTGACTTGGCAGTGCCCCGTGAGGAACCCTGTGACTGTTTTGATCTGACTCCTTGTTAGGTTAAGGAGTTGTTTTGTTCTTGAACGGGAAATAGTTGGCATGAACATTTTAGCTTGTCTGTTACCTTCAGTGTTTGTCCAGTAATGATTTGCTATGTTTTCCAGCCAGGTTTTAATGCGGAATTTAGCGGTGCTAAGGGGTAATCCACAGAATGGTCTTGGCATCATAAAGGTGGATGCTGATCCTTTTCTGGCTAGTATGTCTGCTATTTCATTGCCCACATGTCCGCTGTATCCTGGCACCCAAATGAGATGTACTCTGTTTGTGCTGGCTAGCGATGTGAGTAATTGTAGGCAATCCCATACTAGCTTTGATGTGATTTCATAGCTATTGATAGCCAGTAGTGCAGCTTTGCTATCAGAGAGAATATATATGTTCTTGTTTGTTATGGATTTTTTTAGATTTTCTCTGAGACATAGTTCTATTGCAAAGATTTCTGCTTGGAATACGGAGTTGCATTTGTCCATGCTTTTATGGATGAACGTTTTTGTGTCGACCCCGTATACTCCAGCTCCAACTCCTTCATCTGTTTTCGATCCATCTGTGTACCATACATGAGAATCTTTGGCAAATGTGGGTTTATTCTGTTCCCAGTTCTGTCGATTTGGGAATGTAACTTTGAAGTTTCGGCTGAAGTTGAATTTCGGTAGACAGTTGTCTATTATGGTAATTCCAAGTATTTCATCTTTTTTCAGTTCCATAACGATGTCTGGAAGGATGAGCTTGGAGTTTTCGGTGTTTTCAGATATGAGCATGAAGGCATTTGTCATGGCTTCTTTCTGTATCTGAAGATGGAGGGGTGGAAGATTTAGGATAACTTCCAACGCTGCAGTGGGAGTTGTTCTCATTGCGCTCGTAGTGCATACACAAGCTAGTCTTTGGAGTTTATTGAGCCTGGCTTGTGTTGACTTTTGTTTGGTTTTTTGCCACCATACTGGAGCTGCATAAGTGACAATTGGTCTTGTTATGGCTGTGTAGAGCCATAGCATGATTTTGGGGTTTATACCCCAGCTCTTACCAATCAGACTTCGGCTGGTCCACAGAGAGATCCTGGCTTTGTCTATGGTTTTCATGAGATGAGAGTTCCAGGTGAGTTTTTCGTCCAAGGTTACACCTAGGTATTTGACTTCTTTTGAGAACTCTATTGTTTCACCAAGCAGAGTAGGTTTTCTTAGCTTACCTCGGTTTCTTCTTTTTGTGAAAGCAACTATGGTGCTTTTTTTGGGGTTTACAGTTAGACCAACTTTTTTGCACCAGTCAGTAACTAGGTTAAGTGCCCTCTGCAGGAGTTCCGAGATTGTGTCTTCGAAATTTCCTCTGATTAGGATCGCAATGTCATCTGCATATCCTTGGACATAGAAACCATTGTTACTGAGTAAGTTTAGCAGTTCGTTCACTACGATGGACCATAGCAGGGGGGATAGAACACCGCCCTGGGGGCAACCTTTCGCAGCCGTGACTCTGATACTGTCATTGCCTAATGTAGCGTTTATGTTTCTACTGTTAAGCATGTTCTTTTTCCAGTTACATGTAGTATTATCTACTCCTGTGTTATGGATGCATCTGTATATTTGGGCATGTTCGGTGTTGTCAAAGGCTCCTTCGATGTCAAGGAAGCAGCCCACAGCAATCTCTTTGCTCTTGAGTGAGTTCTCAATTCTGGTTGTGAGTTCCTGAAGAGCATTTGTTGTAGATTTGCCTGGTTGATAGGCATATTGGTTTTTATGTAATGGATTTACGTGAAGTGGACCATCCCTTATATGCCTATCAATAATTTTTTCCATCGTTTTAAGGAAAAAGGAGGTGAGGCTAATGTGTCGGTAAGATTTCGGAAGATCGTTTGGTCTACGACCTGCCTTCGGTATAAACTTCACCGTTACCTCCCTCCAACTTTTTGGTATGTAACCCCATGCGTAGCTTACTCTAAAGATATTTATGAGAAGCGGAGTTATTTGTGCGCTGCCTTTTTGGAGGAGTGCTGGAAATATTCCATCTTTTCCCGGGGATTTAACTGGACTAAATGAATTGATGGCCCATTTTATTTTGTCTTCATTAAAGATTTCTTTTGACCTTTTCCAGTCCAATCTTGTTGGTCTGTTGTATCTTACATGAAGAATATGATTGGGTGAATCTGGTGTCGTGGTGGAGTTTGGGAAATGGGTTTCGGCCAAGAGCTTTAGCGTCTGTATGCCGTTTTCCGTATATGTCCCATTCTGATTTTTCATCAGTCCAATTTGATTAGTGTGCTCTTTAGATAGAATTCTGTGGATACGAGCACTGCTTCGAGTATCAGATAGATCTTGGCAGAACTTTTTCCATGATTCTCTTTTAGCTCTTCTAATTTCTAGGTTATACTGTGTGAGTGTCTCAGAGTATAGAGCCCAGTCTCCATTGCGTTTCGCTTTGTTTAAAAGTAATCTTGTGGATTTTCTTAGCTTAGCGAGTTTATTATTCCACCAGGGAGTTGAGCGATTGCCTGATTTTTCTTTCTCTGGACAAGCTTGGTGATAGGCGGAGTTAATAGCAACATTGAGATTTTCGCAGCCAAGTTCTAGGCTGTCAATATCTCTGATGTTTTTGTAGCAGTTTGTGGTAGAATCCATGAGTTCTAGGCTATAAGTGTCCCAATCTGTGGATCTAGGCTGCCTATAGAATTCATAAATTTGGGAATCCGATTTGACGTCAAAACAGATTTGACGATGGTCTGACATTAGGGTTGCCAGTTCGAAATCAATACATATCTGGACATTATGTTGAAATTCCGGGACTCGTCTGGACATTTAAAATTTCGACTATTTTATTTTTGTTTATTAATGAAAAAAGGGAAATAATTTGTTTTTTTAATGTGCAAATAAGCGTATTTATTTCAATAAAAAAACAAAAAAGAATTACAAAAAAAAAAAAACAAACAAAGATTTCAATCACATTTCTCTTCATACTCATATAATGTCATAGTCAAACAACGAAGTTCAGTCGCTCCTAGGGTCTAAAAATACATCAGCCAAAGGCCGAAATAAAACCCAATTTCGACCTTTGACCGAAGTATTTTTAATCAAACCTAGCGCCTGAGCTTCGGCCTTTGACAACAACATATTTATTCTATCTATCTATCTATCTTCTATCTTCTATTCTTCTTCTATATATATAATTCTTTCGGGGTGTAACTCGATGATCATGTAACTCGATAACCCCTGGGACGATTTTCATAATTCTTTGTTTGTTTTGTTCGTATTGCTGTATATCAGGTTTTTATTTACTTTTTGTCGCGAAAACAAAATTTGGAGGGGATGAAAGAGGTTATGAAAGTTTGTATGGGGAAATACACTTTGAAAAAAAAGTAACTGGATAGAAATCGATTAGTGACACTTCAAATAAAAAAAAATATTTTAAATTTTAAAAGCAATTGTTGTTGTCAATTATTTTAATTATTTTTCAAGCAAATTGTTGTTGTCCACAATTTTGAAGTTTTTTTCTTTTAATACTATACCTAAAAAGTTTGTTCTAATAAATTATGTTTACTAGGTATGTTATGTACATTAAGTAACTTTTGGAAATGAAGTAGATATGTACTTTGATTATACAAAGATCATATCGCCGATGATATTTTGCATCGAATTCGCACTGTGACATCGGATAATGAACTGGAGATGTCAGATGAAATGCGCAACAAAGCTTTGATATTGATCGAGGATATGTGTCTGCTCATGAATGGCAATTTGTTGTGCAAATTGGGGATACCACAGCCAAATCATTCAATGCAAAACGCATTTAATCGAGAATTGGAGCGAGAAATGGACTTCGATCTAATCGCATTGAGTCAAGCTGTTCGAACAAATGTGCCAATGTTTGAAAGTGATTGCAATTTCGTTGAGTGGATGAGTTCAGTCAAATTCTTACATTTTTAAATTGAAAGTATTTCACAGTGATTGAATTTTTTTATTTTGTAATTTTATGAAATTGGAAATACATACACTTTTTTCAATAAATCATGGAATTTGAAAAATATGTTTCGCCGGGACTTTTGACTGGACAATTCATTTTTCACCGGGACTCTGGACACCGCTTAGAATATCTGGACAATCCCGGCAAGTCCCGGTCGTCTGGCAACCTTATCTGACATTGATGTTTCAGTAGAAACATGCCAGTCCCTAATAAAGTTTTTTATAAATGGGGTGCATAGGGTGAGGTCAAGGACTTCTTCCCTAATTCTGTTTATAAAAGTAGGGCTATTCCCATAATTTACTACTTCTAGATTGTTTTTATAAATAAATTCTAAGAGTGACTCACCTCGTTTATTTATATTTGAACTACCCCAGTTCACATGGTGGGCATTTGCATCGCAACCAATTATAAGCTGGAGTCTTCTTCTGCCACAGTAGTCCATAAGTCCTTGCAGTGGTAGAAAGCATAAACAAATCATACTGAGACCCACAACTCACAATCCTCTTGCCGCTGGCCCCCTCAATTTTTGTCAGGAATCCGCCATTTTGTTGTCCTATCCGTGTACGCCAATTCCTATCCATTTTGCTTTGCCCACAGTGAAATGTAAAAAGATTAGGTGCGAATGTGTTGGTTGAGAGGATTTTTGACATTTGTCAATACGAATTTCTATGCAACAATACTAGCGCACCTAAACTTTTTGGGAGCGTAAAATTTAGCTTGTAGGCAAATAACTGTTAATCGGTCGAAGTTGGGGGTCTCAGTATTGTCTCTGGTAGAAAGTCCAGGTCAGGAGAGTCGCCTGCTAGGTAATCTGAGCATATGACTGCTTCTGTCTTACCCCTTTCGGTGGATAACTCAACTATAGCCGCTGCCATGTCGTTGTTTGTGTGTTCTGGAATTGGAATAGTTTTTATATTTTGTTTTAACATAATACAAGCTCTAGGTCTTCCTTCATTTGTGGAATCGTAGAGTAACTCACCTGAGAGGCCCTTTATCTGGTCCTTATTTAAATATGGCTCCTGGATAAAGGCTACATCTAGGTGATCCGTATTAAATCTATGGCTTAAAACCGCTGAAGCGGCTTTGGCATGCTGTAGATTAATTTGGATGCACCTTAGACCCATAGTGGTTATTGTTTAGGTGTGTTGGCAGAGTTGCCAACATTTTTAGCTTCCCCTATGCTTTGGTTAGCTTCTGAGATCAAAGACATTGAGGACAAGTCTTCTGATGTCTTTGGTACTAGAGGCTTTTCTTTAGTCTCTACCGTTGGTTTGCTAGCTCCAGATGTGGAAGGGTCAGCTATCTGGTGCTTCTCTTGGGCCTTAATAGCTCCAGGATCAGTTCCTACCCTCGCATGGATCAGTCTCGTCTGGGCGCTAAACTTTGGATGAGCTGGAGCTCTGTCTTTAGTTTTGGCCTCAACGTCTTTGTCTTGGACCGGTCTTGGTAACTCTTTTATACTTATGAATACCTGCGAGAAGTTAAGGAATAGTTTACATTTTTGTTTTAAAATGTAATCTTTAGAGATCTCATCTACTGTGAAAGTGATGGTCTCTCCTCCGTTCTTTTCTTTTGTTATCCTGAGGACTCGCCAGCTTTTTGTGGATATGCCTGGATTTTGTTTGGCAGTCCGAGCTAGGAAAATTTCCTTGGTAACGTTGTCAACGTCTGGAAGGAAGGTAACGCAGGTGAATGTCTTGGGAATATCGTGTCCCTGAGTTATTGGCAGGTTTGCGTCTTTCCATGGTTTGATTCTGCCTACCGTTGATATGAGCCAGTTTTTGGTTTCTGTGTCGTGGCAGGTGATCGATAACCATCCGTCTTTGGCTGAGGTGGATACAAATCGTAGGATGGGACACTTTGTGTCAGTTTTGTCCATCTCTTCTAGTAGACTCTTTCTTACTAGTTTGATTTGTTGGTCCGTGAGAGTCTGTTCCGGGTGCATGGAGTGCATAATTGCGACTTTGCATTGGGCCATTGTATCCCTGTAGGAAAGCCCTGATGTGCTAGGTCTTTCCTGTGCACTCTCCTTGCCGCTAGATTTCTTCTGTACCCTTACCGCACTTGAGCTTTTTGACGCATCTGAGTGGGATTTAAGAGTTGACTCTAGCTTAGTTCTTCCTTTAGGCGTGCCTTCACTTGTGTCCTTACGTGACTCTGTGTGTGGCCTATGTTTTTTTCGTGTTTCCGCCATAGGAGAACTATCAATGGATCTGCAGCGTTTGCTGGTACTGGGTCCATTAGTTTGTTCTTCTTTTGGTTTTTCTTTTCTTTGCGCGAGAACTAGCGCATATCTGGTCCTTTCCAGTCGTCTTGCCTCTTCTGGCGTGTTCCCATCCCTTATCAGGGCAGCAATACGACGCCTTTGGGCTCCAGTGAAGTGTTCATGCTTCTGCTGGGGCTTCCTTGCAGTCGTATTTGCAGCTGTGTCTGTACTGGGTACATTTAGTTCCCGAGTATGAGTTTGGTCCGAGATTTGGGATGGGGGCCGTGTTGCATTCACTGGAGATGAGAGGATAGCCTCATCTGTCTCCATTTGTGAAGTCGGAGAGCGGAGTAGAGATTCTTCTTCTGACTCCGTTATCGTATTTGTTGTTGTTGTTTTGTTTTTGTTTTTGTTAGTTTTATTCATGTAAATCCCACGAGTAAGGCGAGAAAGTATCGTCCACACCTGTAGCGCTCCCATGCAGGTGTAAGGCTGGTTACTATGAGAGGTCGCCCGGTATCTCATAGGGAAATTACGTTTGCGATGCACATTTTTCAGTTCCCTGCACCATTCAGTCCTCGGCACGTATTCCAGACGCTTTGACTTGGGAATTTTAGTGCTCTTGGTCCGCGGAGATGCAAACACCTCTACCACACTACGTGGCCTTCCCCTATCCGCCACCTGGGGACGCGCCGGGTCGCCTGAGAAGCTCGTGTTTGCCCGGTACCTATAACCAAAGCCTACTAATTAATTTTCACGAACAATACAACGACCTTCGGTCGACTCAAATTAATTTCAACACACACTCGTACCTACTGACGAATTGTAGTTGTAGGTATACAAAATACAACATTTTTGTATTCGGCTTAGTTCGCCAGGGCATCCTGAATTGCACGCGCTTAACGGAGAACAGTATTCCTTCTTCTACTCAAACATTTCATTACACTCAACAACAAACCTTTAGCTGGCTATTTAATCAAATCAATGACAACTTCCAAGCATTTATTTGCACAAATCCGGCGATTTCATCCTAGTGCCAGGCTCCTTTCAAGACACAATGTCATTCAATTTATTTATCACCATCATCGTCTTCTGTTTCACACCTGGAGACTGGAGAGTCCTTTGGTCTATACAATTGTCTCTAGACGCAGATCCTTCGTATTCTGTATTAGTACAGCAGATGGATGGAGATAAATAAAAGTATAACAAATACAGTACAATAACGAAAATCAATTTGATTCAATCAACGTGATGTGAAAACTGCTGTTACTCTGCCATTCCGTTGGATTTTGTTTTATTTCACTTTTCACAATTTATCTACTTCGTCCCATGTTAGATGTAGATTGTAGGTATATGTGTGTACATAGATTTGATGGAGAGAAGTGAGAATCAAAGATTTACAATGGTGTACAGTAGGATAAGTTCCATTGGCTAGATGTGTTTTTTTTTTATGTAACTAGAAATAATAAAACAAATAGAAATAATGGTATAACGTAAAACTGACCACGGTATTGACTTTATTAGATAGATTATTTTATGTCATTTTTAGGTTTGGACAGTCGAGTGCCTAAGTGTATCAGGTATCACACTCATTGTGATTTGGTAAAAAATAATTCTACTGGGTTGGGGACATAATTGTGAAAGGGAATAAAATTTCGTATTTTAAATTTTTTTTTTTTTTTTTTTTTTTTTTCATGCCAAATAACGATCTGCGACTAAGCGAGGGGTCCCAGGTTCGAATACCGCAAAATCCAAATTCCAACTTAGGGTTTTTGACCACGCGTCACCTCTCGCGGACGTCTGACAAACATCCAAGAGTATAACAGTCTTGAAAGAGCTTCTCAATTAGCCGTTGGGATTGGGAATCGGCATAACGTTGTACATCCCTTCCAATCTTTCCAAAAAATTAAGAACTCACACAAAATGAATGGTTGTGAGAAGCTAGGGCTAGTGTCCCTACGGACCTGTTGCGTCAACCATTTATTTATTTCTTATAATATACCTATAACGATCCACTGGCAATCAAGCAACTTATTTTGCCGTTTTGGAATTTTTGTTAAGGCTTCTTGGCGGTTTTTTGAAACATCATATCTAAACTTCCTTTGAACCATTTTAAGCGTTTTTTTTTGTACTTACAGGTTATTTTTGAGATTTTTTTCGGTTTTATTTCGAGGTATTGTACGAGGTTATATTATTTGGACCGTTTTGAGTGTTTTGTTGTGTTTCTCTTATGTTTTTTGGGCCGTCTTTCTGGATGATTTTGGATTGATATTCAACGCGTTATTCTTTATTTATAATGTAGTTTTTTAGGTTATTTTTCTTTTACTGAATCGCTTTTGATGCATTTTAGTGCATTTGTAAGAGCGGCAATCACAATAACTCATTCCTGCGTTTGGAGCATTTTCTGAGCATTGTCGATAAAATTTTCAAAGTGCTTTTGAATCCATTTGTTAAGGCATTATTCGGGTACTTTTTCAACATTTAACTTCTTTTTTTTTTTTTTTTGATTCAGACCGTTTTCTCTTTGTAATCCGAACTGGGGAGCTACGACACCAAACGGTCAGTGTACACGTACAGGGTTACAAGATGGGCCCTTCAGCCTATGGTAACAAACTGACTCTATACTGCGGTGGTCAACCTATTCTATTTTACGGAATCCTAGTTTGGTGGCCCGCACTAGAGAAAAATGCAATTCTAGATCTAGATAACAGTTTTATGTATTTTTTCCGGATCGCTTTGTGGACCGTTTTTGTTTAAGTCTTTTTGAGGCGATTTTAGATGCAATTTCGGAGTGTTTGTTAAAGGGTTTTTCGGGCCATTAAGTACCGTTTTTGGGGGCTCTTTTTTGAGATGTTTTCTGATGATTTTTTTAGATGTTTTACATGACTTTATCTTTTGCTGTTCTTTAGGGTGTTTGGTGAAGCATTTTCCGGACAAGTTTTCCGTTAAGCGTTGAGCGGCGATCTTCAAACAGTGTCCCCAGGACAGAAACTCCCCAAGCAGTATTTTGGAGTGTTTTGTAAGGCAGTTTTGTACGTGGTAACGGTTTTTGTGTTTTTGGGACATTTTAATAACATCGGGGGAGGTTCTAAGTCGCGTTTGCGGTGTATTTTTATTTTTTTTACATTTCTCAGATTGATTTTGGTACTTTTCTGAGGCGTTCTTCTGAGCTTTTTCGTGGAGTTTTTTTTTTTTTTTTTTTTGAGGTTAAAAGGCTTTTCACCATAGCGACGAAGCTCGTTTCAAACAAGAGGAAAGAGAATTTCTGCCGACTGGTCCGAAATGTCGCTATCTGTCTCAAAAACTTAATCTGGAAAACAATATCAGGGCCAGAACGTTAAGCTAAACAGTATATTTCAATCGATGGTGGTCGACTTTTGAAAAGAACATTTAGCCACAGTAATACCTCAGGGAATTTGTTCCTGGAATGTTAGAGACATAGATAGTGATACTTGATCAGGCAATCTAAGAGGAAAGCCTGGAAGCTCTTCTGTGAAGCGATCGCAGATACTAGCGAGGCTTCCAGACTCCGTAAAATGCTAGCCAAGGACACGGCCGTCCCTAGCTTCATTAAGAAATCGGACGGTTCGTGGGTTGAAAGCAGCGAGGAGGTTCTGGAAACATTAGTTGAAGCCCATTTTCCAGGAAGCAGTGCACCAATGGCTCCGATACCTTATGGACCTAACATTAGTGCACGAATAGATGAAAGGGTTGATAATATCATTACTGGGAAGAAACTGCATTGGGCTATCAAGTCCTGCACTCCGTTCAAAGCACCTTGCCCTGATGGCATTCTGCCGGCTATGCTTCAACGGGCTCCAGGCACAGTTATGAACATGATAGGAAATATTTTTATTCACTGCATGCGATTAGGCTATGTACCTAGGGCGTGGAGAGAAGTACGAGTGGTATTTATCCCTAAAGCGGGTAAACCAAGCCATACTTGAGCGAAAGACTTCAGACCTATCAGTCTGTCGTCATTGCTCCTCAACACACTTGAAAGGCTTATTGACATTTATATAAGAAGAAAGTGTTTCAACGGAATCTTATGTAATGCTCAGCATGCATATTTAAAAGGTAAATCAGTAGAGACGGCTCTACACGAAGTATTAGGCAAAATAGAGGGCAGCCTTCACCAGAAAGAATTTATACTAGTTGATGCCTTTTTGGATATTGAGGGGACTTTTAATAATGTCAGTAGAGATGCAATCAAAAGCGCCTTGGAAAAGATAAATGTCGAGCAACGCATTACAAGTTGAATATGCGAAATGCTTTCGACGAAAAATATTAATTCCACTCTCGGAAACAGTTCTATAAGAAAATCTGTTACTAGAGGTACCCCCCAAGGAGGGGTCATCTCCCACCTCATCTGGATGTTGGTCATAGATAAGATACTTAAGGAACTAAACAGTGAAGGATTCAGAGTCATCGCTTACGCGGATGACGTAGTTATAAGTGTTCAAGAAAAATTCCTAAACACGATTAGTGAACTTATGGAAACAGCCCTTAATAAGCTCAGAATATGCGTTGAAGGGTGTGGACTAAGAGTCAACCCGGAGAAAACAGAATTAGTGCTATTAAGTACCAAATACAAGATACCACCCTTCAAGCTTCCCAGGCTTGCTGGAGTGGAACCTGCTCTTTCGGAAAGCGCAAAATATCTTGGTACGGTATTAGATAGGAAACTAAATTGGAAACTTAACGTCCAGGAAAGAGTCCGCAAGGCTCACAATGCTCTCTTCATTAGTAAGAGGACGCAGCAGGTAAGAAATGATGCATGAGGCCTTCAATGTTGCATTGGCTATACAATGGTAGTAAGGCCCATAATTACAAATGGGTCTCTTGTCTGGTGGAAAGCCGTGATTAAGAAGTATGTACGAGATATGTTGACCAGGGTACAAAGAACAGCCTGCATTGCCGTTACGGGTGCTTTACGTACCACACCAACGGCTGCACTGGAAGCATTTATGCATCTTTTACCACTGGATTTACAATTACAATCATACATAGTTGGCGCAACAGGCCTGGAGAGACCCTAGGCCTAGCTTCTCACAATAATAGCAGGTAATAGTGCGCTACGGCTCACTAATGCAGGGCTTTTTAGAAACAGTAGGATAGGACACAGTACTATTTTAAAGGAAACATTCTCCGAAATCCCGGGAAAAGCTGATGAAAGTCTCGGTACACTTGATTTTGACACACCGTTCGATGTGTCGTACCCTGACCGACAGGAGTGGCATAGGAACTTAGTTTCGAGGGGAAATGAGATCTCAGTATATACTGACGGATCCAAAACCAGTGAGGGTACGGGGTCAGGTATATACTACAACGAGTTGGACCTACATATGGCCCTGACACTTCCGGGCACATGCAGTGTGTTCCAGACAGAGATTCTGGCCGTACTCAAAGCTGCGGGGGTACGTGAGATGAGATCGATATCCAATAAGAATATCGCCATCTGCATTGATAGTCGCGCTGCGCTTAAAGCGCTAGAGTCACATACCACTAAATCTGAACTAACCAGGAATTGCCGCACAATGCTTGAGGCATTATGTTCGCAGAACCGTGTCAAACCTGGGCATTGTGATACTGAGGGTAACGAAAGGGCCGAAGTTTTGGCTAAGGAAGGAGCGGAACTCCCAGTAAATACAATGATTGAGGGCATCAGACCACCTATGGTCATTGCTAGAAGGGTTATCTTTGAGAAAACTACCAATAAAGCAGCTACAAGATGGTCACAACTCACAAGATGGGCACAGGGTCTCAAAGGCACTGTGAGGACCTACAAGCTACGGAAGATATCTCCCACCTTCTATGCGAGTCTCAAGCAATTGCTTGGAGTAGAAGGAAGCAGCTAGGCAGGTTCTTCTTTAATAACTTAGATGAGGTTGGTTCCTCAAATAATATTGGGACCATAACCAAATTCTCTAGGGAAATTGATTGTTTTGGCGATTCGGTTTAGGTTTTTAACCGTAATGGTTCCCTGGGGATAGCGATGGTCCCGCTTTGGTGCCTGGTCTTTTGTGACGATTTCACAACCCCGCCCAACCTAACCTAACCTAATGAGTGACATCTGAAATCGGTTATATTTTCCCCATATGGTATACTGGAGAGGCAGGGAACCTTGACCCGTGAAGATTGCTAAGGTCGTAGAAAGGGACTTTGTTTCATATTACAAGAGTTTATCGGTTCCTTCACAAAAGGATAACCACATTCCTGTGGTTATACACGCATCTACTGCAGTCTGTCTGGCATTCGCTTCTCTTATAGGTATTTTCATCAGCTCCGAACTTGAGTGTACAGAGCGGGCTATCACAGCGGAATAAGCTTGCTCTAAAACATCCTTCGAATCCTTTCTTACTATAGTTCGTCCGCTTTCTCATTGCCTGGAATAAAAAATATTTTGTTTCAAACTGTGAATTAGGAAATGGAACCTAAGAATGTTATTACCGCATCCACAGATAGTATCCCCGTTGCAAATTTATGACCTGCTCGATGTTGAAATGCAATGTTGATTCGTAGAAAACGCCTGAACCTACCTCTGTATTTTTTTAATGTCTAGACATGCACTTGCACATTACCACTGTTCACCGAGAGGTCTTAGATCAATCAGAAATCTCGTTGTTTCGCAACTGTCTTAATCGAAGTTTCAATGAGCCTGTGGGTTCGCCAACTAGGGTACTCTAACACCTTTCCATTTTCTGTGTCCTCCAAAACATACAAATGTTATCCTTAATCCAAAAATTGGCTAACCTACTAAACAACCGGCCATTCTAAGATGCACCCCAACTACTCAAACTCATTTTTGCGGAGTCCTCTCCCCAAACAAACAAAACAAAATTCCCGACCAAAGAAAACAAACATTTAGCACTACATTTAAAAATAGACCACTCCTCACACATGACCCACTATGCAGTTCTTTGCCTTTTTGTCTTAATGTTCACGTGCATGCACATGCACACAGTTCTCCGTCGCACTCTCATATAGCATTCGCCACCGGTTCTCCGAAAGTAATGTTTTTAAGTGCATGCAGATAGCTTACTGACCATTAAAACCGCAATATTAAGAAAAAAAAACTACTACCAGTGCGATTAAAAAATTCATTTCGTTAAAAGCAGAATTAAGAAATTACAGCCATCGTTGCGACTGTTGTTGGTCCTTTTTTTGCGCACTTTTCTTCTTCTTCAAGCTTTAAACAATTATGAAATGAAATTATCCCCGAGCACAACAGTGTACACAGTAGTACACTACACACCCAAGTGCGGTTAATACCCATTACACAATCGGTTCCATTTGCAATTGTTATGCTAATTAGTTCAAAAGGCGACCACTATAGAGAGACTACAGGAATTCGTGTACAAAATGGTGGAAAAAATACGCTCGGCTCCGATACAGAATACAGATATCACCAACATTGTATCGGGGAATTAAACAGACAGAAAAATGGTATTAAATTTATATGAGTTTGAGTGTGGCCATTATGGGAAATAACTCCCAAATCCCCACTTGAACTCGACCGCACTGAATGAAATAATGACAATAATACCTTGGAGGGATATATCCACATCCCCATCCACAGCGAGTAGTGATGACGTGATTCAGACTGCGTACGTTGTCATTGGCATTTGGCACACAAGTAAAATTAATTTATATAAAATACCGTTGAGTCGTATTGTCCGATTGTCACTGACAACAATCGCACCACTTGCATACTCGATCGATAGTGCGGTCTGACCGGCCGACGTCCGAATGAAATCTACTTCCAGGGGAGCATCCTGCTGTAATCATTGATATCGAGGTGGGTTTTTAAATAAAAACTGCACAAGCACATGTACGCAGAATGCAATTCTTGGGGGTGAGGGGATGTTCGTCGTCTTTCTATGTCAACGCGATTACTGTAATTTATCATATCCCAAATTACCCATCCAACAATTAAGCATACGCTGCGCTGGGTGCATGGCATGGCGTCGCGTTCATCCCGCCGAGTTCAACCACTCAGAATGCTGACGCAGGAGGTACTTGTTAATATTATGCAGAAGGATAAATGAATACCGCACAACTGTCGGAGTAGAAGTTCATAAATTTTCACTCCTCGCTGTTGCACCCACTCAGCGTATAGGAGTTTGATAAATATTCTCCGTACACCGAAATCCTGATCCGTCTATAATACGCTCTGTGTGTGTATGACTATGTGTTTGAAGGGCTACGCGTTGTCGGGGTGACCCCCTGGGACCTGGGAGTCTCTAGAGTATGAGGTGTAATTAATTACTAAACGCTATCATACGACAAGGACATTGTATGCAGCTGAAGTGAAGTTGCAATGATGATTCGTATACCGGAGCAGTGAAGCAACAGCGGCAGGAAGCGTATACACGACCCTACTGGGTCGACACTTAATGAGCTTCAGTTGAAAATTTCCAACAACAGAGATGTTGCTGAAACGGACGAAGCTTGTACATCCATGAGAACGACTCCGATGGGATTTATTATCTTGCCCTCTATATGTGCGATGCGTGTTATTTAGAGGGTGGTCGAACCACCATGTTCACCGCTAATCTCGTAAATCTTCATCGTACCTACCACGGATTTTTCGGCGCGTTGATATGGTTCACAAAAGTCTTGTGTTGTCTGCATGGATACGTCCAGGGAGAGAGCAACAGCTACAACATGCGTTGGTTTTAGTGAAATTGGATAATAAATGTTCTGTTGGCGGGCGAAGAGGAAATGGGAACTGGCGCTGGGAGATGCCAGCGTGTAGCTGCTTTCATTTATCAAAAATTATGAAATGTTATTAGCGTCAAAGTAAGAGATTTGCGGCCACTGTGTGCGGGGTAATAGTTTTTGACATGTAATATGATGAACCGCCAGATGGGGAATGGAGTTGTTTATACATATAACTACTATACATGGTTGTGGAAAGGGATTATTTCGGTAGCACGATCAAAGGGACTTGTGTGGGGAAAACTGGTGTATAATTGGATTTTCTAACTAACCAATGTAATGCGCGTAAGCCCGTTTGATACAGTTTTAGCGAGCTGGGATGAGACCCTCTGAGCAGAGCTGAACAAAATTGTTGTTAACAGATTTGTTTCATCTCAAGAAGGAAGTAGTTTATACATACAAAACATAAAGAGCTTGTACAGCGAAGTGGAGTGGAGAAGCAGCTCTAGTTGTGTTCAAAAGTGGGTAGGTACAATAAAAATCAATCGCACAACTATACCTAAATGAAGTTTTTTCATAACAATTTCAAACAGAACAGAATTTATTGCAAAAAAAACCACACGGCGATCTCATCTGATGAACGCTCACACCCAGTCACAGTTGTAGAAAAGTCAATGTTTCACTTTTTGGACGTCCCGAACGTTCATCATCTCCCAATCTCTTACGGCCACGTTTAAATTCAGCTGCCCAAAATTTTACTGTGGTAAATGATGGTGCAGAGTCCCCATACACAAAGTCAAATTCATTTTGTATTTGCGTAGGCGTATTGCCTTTCAAAACCCAGAATTTAATAACAGCTCCATACTCAATTTTTTCCATTTTCACAAAAAACACTCAAATCGACTCACTCAAACGACTGCCAACTAAAAACTGCGCGTCCAAAATGACTGAAACTTCGGTGAGTAACTTTCAAAAGATGCACAACTAGCATTCACTAGCTTTTATTGACGAGTGCCGCTATCTTAACGTTGTGGTCGGAAACTTTTCAGACAACCCTCGTAGTTGTAATGTAACTTATCAACAGAGGTCGTCGTTTTAAGGACGGCCAGAATCAAGAGATATTACCCCCTCAACTTCGGTCGAAACGACGTATAGATGTTATGAACAACCACCCTTTTAGATAGCTTCATATCCATATGGCACCTCTATGACCCAAAGCCACAGGACTCCTTGAGTCAGTCCAGGCAGATGAATATAAAGGGTGTCCAAGCCGCTACATCTGATATGACATTGGACAGTGTTACGCATATTTTCCATGTCTGTAGATTAGATGTTGGTTACTAAACAATTTTTAAAAGAGGAGCCCGAAATGTCTTAGTCAGTAATTCGTGTATGCGCCACTTAGGTCACATGGTTTGATTTCATGTACCGTGTATATGGGGAATATTTACATATATCGTTTGACATCTTCCGAGCTCTATTTTCAAGGCCATACTCCTCTCATATCACATACCAAGCGGAGCAGCCAAATTATTTTCGTTTCCCACAAGGTTGTTTGGTTTAAGTGGCTGGTAATTGCATCTGGTTTTGGCTAGGGTCGAACGCTCACAAAGACGATGAAGCAGTGTTTCACTTTTGTTTGTGTCGGCGCACCTACGGCAGTGCGTGTTATGGGGGATGCCAAGCTTGGCTGCGTGAGTTCTTAAAGGACAATGGCTCTTACTAATTGCCGTTAGTCTGGCGATATCTACACGCGTAGGTTTTTTGTTCTGGCTTCATCATAGGCTGGCAAGATCTTCCTTGAAATGACGGAGTTCGTCAGGTTCATCCATCTAGTCTAGGCCCTTGAGGTGCAGTGAAGGAGAATTTCTCCCTTTACGTATCCCAGAGGAGGGAAGACTTCCTTCGCACGAGAGACGCACAGAGCAGAGCCTCGTCTGGAAAGTTCATCAGCTTTCTAATTCCCCTCATTGTTCCTATAGCCAGGAACCCAGACGTGAGTGATTTCAAACCGATGACAAGCCTGGTCAGTGTCATGCATTCCAAAACAACAAGCTTGGATGTTGACTTAGTCGAACCGAGCCTTAATTGCGGCCTGACTGTCGACGAAGATGCCTATTTTTTTTTTTTTTTTTTTTTTTTGTCGCTATGTAAAGTAGCAGTCTACACGCTTCCTTAATTGCCAGTACTTCTGCTTAAAAGACTCTGGCTGCTTAGGGAAGGCGAAGCGTTTTGGAGATGTCTAATTCTGTTTACGACCACATTCTCCTCACATTCTGATCTAGAATGGAATCTAACAGAGAAGTTTTTATGGAAGTTGAGTTTGGGTACAGTGTAGTCTGTAGATATACGACCTATGCCGTCCCGAAGGGAAAGTAGGATGCTGGTGTGGTCATTAGGCCTTTCAGACCAACATTTAGATTCCTTCAATCTAACTGCACTACACGCTGCAATGGTTTTTATGTGCAGATCCACTAGCAGAAGATTGAGAATCACATTGAGCCCCTCGGTCGGACTCTCGCATGGCTCCCGTGATTCCAATTCCAGCTGTTCTTTGGAATCTACTTAATTTAATGATGTTATATGCTTTGTTTAATTTCCCACGTAGTCAAAAATAGAAATATATTACGCTTTTTTTTTTTGACTCGGTCAAACATTTTTATTTTATCTTTGGACCGGATTTTTTGACCAAAAAAAAAAACGGTGATTCCGTCAGATCTGACAGATTTTACTTTTTCGTAGTGGCAACACTGACATACAGTTGTAACGGCGTAGGGCTATCATTTTTTTCTTCTCTTGGCTGATAAAAAACGTAATATCCGCATAATCTCCGATACCTAAGATGCCAATTTAGTTCTTGGAAGTAGTTTCTACAAACTCCACAGCAGACCTGGACATTCATTCATCTCCTAGAGAGATCACGTTTGCTAAACACCGGAAGATAGGTATATTTCGGGGAATTGCAATGATACCTCTTGCCCATGCAAACTTATAATGAAGGAAGGTAGTAAGGTCATTAAAAAAAAAATTCTGAAATGGTTTTATTATTCTGAGTGGGGAAGCGAGGAGTAAAAACGAATGTCGCTAATTTTGGGTTGGACCCTGACAATTTCTGTTGGGAAATTATTGTCGAAAACAACAACAAGTCAACGGCTCTATTTGTCTTCCAAACTTATTTGCTGTTTCAATCTAAAAAAGAAAACAATTATTTTGATTTGTTATACAATAATAAGATAACGAAACACTTTTTAAATAATGTTAACTCAAGTTTAGAATTATCTGCCTCGCGAGGCGTGATGAGCAATTCTCAGTAAATCATTTAAACAACCGAGCCATGGTTTATTGATACAATTTATTGCTTTCAAGAAACACGTGTTCATTCGATACCGCCTTCTCTGTTTTGCTGTATTATTCCGCATAAGTACAACAATCAACAATACATTAAACAACATAAGTCCTCTGAAAAACTGAGTCGTCGTCTTTGTACATATATAAAACTCATAAAGTGTAAAACATTTATCAAACCCGCTGAATCAAAAGATGTAACTTGCTTGCGGGCGTAACCAATAAATTCCACGGAAAATCCTTTCACTGACGACATTTACACCAATTCACATAAATGAATCAACTCGGGGGCTTAGAGTAACGAACAGCCATCACAGGAACAGGAACAAATTCCTATGGAAATAGCATGGGGTGAGAATTGTGTATGCTTTCGGTTCGCTTGTTCAGTTGTAAGGAGTGGGAGGGCAGGTCGGAGCGTTCATGGGTTTGCGAGCAGGTACAATAAGGATTTAAAAACGCAATACAAGCAGGAAAAAATATAACAGATTTCGCTCTATTTGCTTTGCAATTCTCATACGGAAATTGTTGGAGGAGCAAAAAAAAAAAAAAACGAGTATACGCCACAGTGGATGAGTGGTTATCATGTGAGTGAGTAACTACACAATTAGGCGAGTAATTAAGTGAGTGATTAAAGAGAAATGTTGAAGGTTGTAATTGAAACGATGAGTAGGTATCTGAAAAATCACAAAGTATCGTAGAAGGAGGTCCCTGTCATCTATCAACCGTCTGCACTGTTGTGTCGGGAGTCTTGACTTGAGTACGTGATTTGTTTTACGTAGCATTACAGTAGTTTTCTTCTCGACACTGTGAAGGGTGAGGTTGTAATGAATAATGGGAAATATTTGTCTACGGTATAGGGGTTCGTACAGAGATCCGCGTTTAATCTTCTACAGAATCTTGATTTAAAATCTATCAATGGGGAGAAGGAAACTATCTGCAGCTAGGTATGCTGTGAGTGCGCAGTACTGAACTAATTTCGTATAAATCAAGTTGGGAATCGTGCCAAGGGATCTTAATGCTTGCAGCATTAGTTGCAGCGGGGATTATGTATATTCGATTTGAAGCTTTTTTGGAATTAAGTCATCTAAACTATGATCAGAATCACAAATGAATTGAAATCTGCCGTCCTTATTATTAGTTACAATCATAATTAGCTTCTATAGTACGGACGTAGATTTCACATAGCTTTTCTGTGGGAGGCATAGTATGAGAAGACAAGGTACAAAGAGCAGGGTTGTGACTTTAATTTATCTTTGAAATCATAAATCATTTCTTTCCGGTAGCTAACGCGTAGGCGCTGTCATGGGAGTTTTATTTTTATGTAGTCGGGAAGTAGGACAATCTACATCCAATATGTTCCCTTTTAATCAACTTTCTATACATAACTGAATCAACTTAGCCCAGAGAATGAAATCTAGAGGATTTACGGAGTATATTTACTGATAGGTAACTCGATATAATAGTTGGTGCAGGGAAATAAATCCACAGGAATTAACTCCACATGGGAATTAATCCCCTCTTGATTGGGAAATAAGTCCAGGAAAGAGATCTAAACATATGATCGGACTAAGCCGCAAAGATATTCGCATACTCACGGGGGTCATTACTGGACACTGTGCGATAGGCGTACATGCGGAACGGCTGGGGATACTGCATAATGATTTTTGCAGAAGCTGTAGGGACGTAGAAGAAATAGAATCTGTTCGCCACCTACTTTGCGAATGCCCAGCCCTTAAAAACAGCAGACAGAAAATTCTCAATAGTTGCTTCTTCGATGACCTAGAGGATCTGAAGCATGTTGATCTCAAAGTACTCCTGAGATTCATACTTAAATCTGGGTGGTTCTAGGAGATAGACAGACTTCTTATCAGTAGTCACTAACTCGTAGGAAGAACTAGTGGATCAGGTTACAACGGAGCTTTAAGAACCCATGAGATTCACACTAAATCTATGTGGCTCCAATACAAAAGCGGTATATTTCTTTTTCTCGACAGGCCGCACTGGATGGTTCCCGTAACTGGACACAATGGACCCAACTGATGGTCTAAGTGAAGCTGTGGCAACCGCCACAAGAGCATCCATTTACCTACCTACCTACCTACCAGTTAACAAAAGTGTACTTAGGTCTCACCCAAAGTGAGAAATTATTTTACTTAAAAATTAGCGGAATTATTTCCCTCGCAGTGACGCAGCGAGGGGGCCGGGCAAGGGTGGCACAGGCCCCGGGCGACACTTTGCTAGTGTCGGCAATTTAGAGCAGTTATTATTTTCATTTTTTCTTTCATAGTGAAACTCGATGATATTATAACTCGATGACCCCTAGGACGATTTTCATGATTCTTTTATGGTTTTGTCTATATTGGTATATATCAGGTTTAGGAAGAGAGAAAACTCCGGAAAATCACCGTGCAGTCCTGATTTGGCATTCAATAATTCTTCCTATTAAATATTTATCTTAACTTTTCTATCTCAAAAATTAATTAGAAAACTACGTGCTATGTGCGGACTTTTTTTTCATAAAGTATATTGATAAAAAAAAAATCCCGCAAAAACCCAAATGCCAACTTAGGGTTTTTTTCTACTGCGCCACCTCTCGCGAACGTGTGACAAACATCCGAGAGTATAACTGTCTTGAAAGAGCTTCTCAATTAGCCGTTTGGAGTCGGCATAAAATTGTAGATCCCTTCCATTCGTTCCAAAAGTGAAAAACTCACACAAAACGAATGGTTGTAAGAAGCTAGGCCTAGGTTCCCTCCGGACCTGTTGCGCCAACTATTTGTATTTTTATATTGATAAAATAGAGATAAAACAAATGTTTTATACGTTGGTCATAAGTGATGGTTTGTTTTTTATTTTGTGCATCGACCCAACGGTTTCATTTCTTTTATTAAGTTGATAAGGGAAAAATAAATGAAAAAAAACATAGATATTGAAAACAAAAAATTTCAGTGATTTTTTGAAAATGCCAAGACGAATGTGCATAAATATTGGCCGACGAACAATATAAACAAATCAACAACAAATATCCATGAAGCCAATTTGCAGAAGAACGCGAAGAGAGGGACATCGCATGGCATAAGACCACATTCATAGGCAAGAAAATTGAGAGTGCAAGTAATGAGAACTGCGTCAAATCCTACTACTGCTGGGATGGGAACAAGTTCAAATCGGATTGGCAAGACGCGCGTCGTTGTCGACATTTGAGCGACCGGCATTTCAGTATGAACTAACAGAAAATGATGGCGGTGATGCGATTTTCGATATTGGAGCGATGACTTTAATTTAGTGCCACCATTGAAATGCGCTGAAATTTAAAGGCGAAACGACAGGCCTTTGCTGTGCGAGTGGCAAAGTGAAATTGAGAAAAGAACATTCGACAGTACAACAACTATCTGTTTCCGTATCGTTCGGAACAAATATCATTAAAAAATTGGTTTCATGCAAGGCAATACATTCTCTTATACATCATGCAAACACACATGTTCTAACAATGCTACGGGATTCTAAACTGCACAATTTGGATTAACAGATTCACGCCCAAATTTATCATCGTCGATAGGCAAACAGGAGTGACAAAAAACTTCATTTGACAATTGCAACAATTGTTTAATGCAAACAAGTACAATGCTTTGATTACGATGTTTAAAACGGCGATGGAGAAAATGAACTCAAACAATCGCAAATTTGTCTTCAAAACTGATAATAGAACCGCACTTTGAAAAACAAAAAACTGAATGGATAGATACAGATCTGACCCGGCGAACTTCGTTCCGCCCAAATTCATTAATGTATAGGTAATGAAATTAATAATTCCGAGCTTTCGCTTCATTCTGCTTCATGTAATTCGGTCAATTAAAATTCTTTATTCAAAAGTTATATTAAAATTAAATAAATAGGTAGGTTAGGTTAGGTTAGAGTGGCAGGCCGCCTCAAGTGCAGCCTCACTTAGGCCAAATTAGGCCCATTGTGTTACCACAGGATCGATATCGACTCCTTATCTACCCGTTGAACCAGCCGGAGCTGAGAATGAAGCGATGGAGGCAGTTGATACCTATGTTTGCGAGTTCGCTGAGATTGTCGAAGAAATATTCTCCGAGGTATAGTTTTCTACGGAGTGACAGTGCTGGACACGTGCAGAGAAGGTGAAGAACAGTCTCCTCCTCCTCCTCGTCCATACAGCTTCTGCAGAAATCATTTGAAGGGAGGCCTAATCTGAGAGCATGTCTCCCTATGATGCAGTGTCCCGTGATGACACCTACTAGAGTGCTTATTATGGGTCTTTTCAGTGTAATGAGACTTTTTGAGCGCTTGGAATCCAGCTGAGGCCAGATCTGTTTCGAGGTGTGGCACGTTAAGCAGCTAGACCACCTGCGATTAGTAGCGCTTAATGCGTTTTGTTTAATTAGGAGCTTGCAAGTAGCAAGAGGCATATAGAGACTCCTTTTTTCTGGTAGAGTCGACATAGTAGTGCCTTGTCTGGCGAGCTCATCGGCGATGCAATTACCTGGAATGTCTCTATGGCCCGGCACCCATATAAGGTGAATTTTGAATTGTTTCGCCATCTCGTTCAGAGATAGTCGGCAATTGAGGGCAGTTGTTTAATTGAAGACGACAGAATCCAGGGTTTTAATCGCGGCTTGACTGTCGGTAAAGATGGTGATATCCTTTACAGATATTACATTATACCGAAGCCACGACAGGGCCTCTTTGATCGCCATGACCTCCGCCTGAAATACACTACAGTGATTAGGAAGGCTGAATGAGATTTTACAATTTAGATCATAAGAGAAAACACCCCCCCCTACTCCTGTTTCAGTTTTGGACCCATCTGTATAGAAACAGACAGACTCCTTGCGGGGTACTATTTCGTTCTCCCATTCACTCCTGGAGGGTATGTAAGTTTCGAAGTTCTTTTCGAATTGAAACTGAGGGAGGGTGTAATCAGTATCTTTTGGAATGCATTCCAATGTATTTAGAATCGATGAGTGACCAGTTTGGCGACTGGTCCACAACTGAATTGCTTTCATCCGAGTGGCTGCATTTGCTGCCACTTGTTTGCAATAGATGTCCAGCGGTAGCAAGTGGAACATTACGTCCATGGCCGCTGTTGGAGTGGTTCTTAGGGCTCCACTTATGCATATGCATGCCGTTCTTTGGACGCGGCTAAGCTGATTATGATGGATGGCCTTTTCGAGGGCAGTCCACCATACAATAACGCCATAAGTGAGTATAGGTCTGATAACGGATACATATAGCCAATATGTAATTCGAGGCTGGAGTCCCCATCTGCTTCCAATGGCTTTTTTACAGCAGTACAGAGCCGTGGTGGCTTTCTGAACTCTCCGCAGGATATTGGGTTTCCAGCTCAATTTGCTGTCTAAAACTAGGCCTAAATAGCTAGCCGTATTGGTGAGCACCAGGAGTGTGCCGTTTAGTTTTGGGGGTGCAAAATTGGGAATTTTGTATTTTCTTGTGAAGAGGACCAGTTCAGTTTTTTGGGCATTGACCGCCAGACCGCATTTCTTGGTCCATTTAGAGAGCTTAGAGAGGGCATTCTGCATGAGATCTCTAAGCGTGTTTAGGTGTTTTCCTGAGACAGCGATGGCAACGTCATCCGCATAGGCAATTACTTTGCAACCTTCCCCCTCCAGTATTAGTAGTAGTTCATTCACTACTAGGTTCCAAAGAAGGGGTGAGATAACGCCACCTTGAGGCGTACCCCTACTAACGAACCTCCGGACCGATGCATCGCCCAGCTGTGAGTTGATAAACCTGTTGGTGAGCAACTGGTTGACCAATTCGCCAATCGATTTCTCAATTCCAAGGCCCGTCAGTGCGCCGAGAATTGCCTCTGCTTCGACGTTGTTAAACGCTCCCTCAATATCTAGGAAAGCAACCAATGTGAATTCTTTGCAATCGAGAGATTTTTCGATGGTAGATACAAGTGAGTGAAGGGCCGTTTCAACCGATCTCCCTTTACTATACGCGTGTTGAGCCTTTGACAAAAGATTTGAGTTGACACTGCAACGTATGTGGATGTCTATCAGTTTCTCTAAGGTTTTTAGAAGAAATGATGACAAAGTAATTGGTCTGAGATCTTTGGGGTTAACGTGTGAGCTTTTACCAGCTTTAGGTATAAACACCACGTTAACTTCTGTCCACAACTTGGGAATATGAGCAAAATCCAGGCAACTTTTAAAAATTACAGTTACCCAAGGGAGGATTAGGTCAGCGTTCCTCTGAAGTTCGGCCGGTATTATACCATCCGGTCCAGGAGATTTAAATGGCTTAAATCCTTTAATGGCCCAAAGAATTTTGGTCTTGGTAATAAGACTTGAAGAGCTGCTTTCTATCGGTCTTTCAGAGGACCTAGCTGGTATCGAAGCAGCATTACAGCTGTTGGGGAAGTGAGAATCCAGTAGTAGATCCAGAGATTCTGCACTTGAGGTGGTCCACGATCCATCAGCTCTCTTAAGGTAGCTCGCTACTTTAGGAGTGGATGCGAGAATCTTCCTGAGCCTGGAGGCCTCAGAGATTTCTTCTATCTTTTCACAGAAGAGTCTCCAGGAATTCCGTTGGGCTTTCCTAACTTCGGTTTTATAGGATTTGAGGGCTTTTTTATATAAGGCCCAGTCAGCGGCTTCACGGGATCGCTTGGCCTGATTGAAGAGCTGCCTACATTTTTGACGTAGAGATAAAATCTCCTGATTCCACCACGGTGGTCTAGGCTTGCCCCGAGGTTTACTTATTGGACAGGAGAAAGACATAGCCCGGTTGAGAGTCTTAGTGAGTTCCTCAACCATGCTATCCAATTCATTTGTATTAGTAGGGGGAACAGGTATTCTGTTAATTATGGAAGCTTCCACACTGTTCCTATATTTGTTCCAATCCGTTTTCCTGTAATTCCTAAAAACGGGTTGGACTTGAGGGAGGCAGTTCATGCCAAATTGAATGTATCTATGGTCAGAGAAGGAGTGTTCTTTAGAAACTTTCCAGTCTCTGACATCATGGTAAATGGTGTCGGAGACCAGCGTGATGTCTAACACCTCTCGTCTGTTACTAGTTACAAATGTGGGTTCGGATCCCATATTGCATATGATTAGTTTAGTACTAATTAAGTAATCAAAAAGTAGCTCACCTCTTTTATTGATGTCGGAGCTGCCCCATATAGGTAAATAAAATCAAATACTTGTCGGCCAACCTACTGCTTTTTCCCTGAAGTGCTTTATGGTACACAACATTTTTTGTTCTATTTCTATTATCGGGTGCGTACTACGTACAAAGCGAGAGCTTTGCCGACACGTGAAATTCAAGATTTATGCCACACACATCCAGCGATTGTCCTTGCGACTTATTAATTGTCATAGCAAAAGGGAGACGTAGGGGAGACTGGCTACGGTTGAAACACAGGACGGTTGAAACAACACGAATGTTGGATAACAAACACACTATACTCACCAAGAACAACAAACATCGCATTCATCGAAACGCCAACCTAAAAACTTTAAGAACTTACCTATGTACATGAATACTTACACTATTTTAATTTGCTAACTTACAATGTATTATACACATTCAATGAACTCAAACGAAACATTTTAAAATTAGCGCCCAAAAAACCAATGTTCGCCATATTTTTTCATTTACTCTTTGTACTAAAAACTGAAAAAACTGTATTTGCTATTGTACTAAATAACTCTCTTTACTAACCCAAAGCGAAATAAAAATTATTATTATTTGTGATCTTGCCGTGGGCACCAGAAGTGGAAAAAAGTCTTTTTGTCTCGCCAACTCGTGGTTTTACTTTCATTCGCTCAATTTTCACACACGTGAAAATTATTCGGTTTCGCCTTTTTCTAAATTGCAAACATTTTTCGTTATTTGCACTTCGCAACAAAAAAAAAACACAAATCCGAGGGAATTTTATTGCGACAGTTTTTCGAAGCAAATTTCTCCCAAGGAGCACTCGAAAAAATATTCGAATGTTCATTTTGGCGACCGTGACAGGACACTTCGGTTAAAGTATTTCGGTAACACGTTAAAATCAGTGTCCTTTGAACATTTCTCATTTGAAAAAAGTGCGAAAAACCACAAAAACATAGTTGAAAATCTGCCAGTGGCATACCGATAACGGGAAAAGACAGTTTCGCAAGCGGTAACGGTAACGGTACGCGTAAGTGCAAGTGTGAAGGCAAATTCCAATTATCCAGAACATCCAAGGAAAAGACCCGCAACAGACACAAAGAGGGAACAACCATCACCATTCGCTGCTGGAAGAAATAAACCTAATTGGACTAGGACGGCTTTAAAAAGCAATTAACCTACAGGATTCGGGTTAAAAGAAAAAAGGGAAAAAGGGAATAAGTATCAGAACTTCCCTCTCAGGTATGTGCTTAATTTCATTATTCGAACGTGCGCTAAAAAATTAAATCAGTCAATTGTTCCAACCTATAAAGAATTAAAATCAAGTTCGAATACCTACTGATCAGATAAACGCACATTCGAAATAAAAGAAATAATCTTGCATGCAAAGTAGTTAAGTACCTACTGTATCTTAATCATTTTTTGTGAAACAATATGCATAATTCGAAATACATTATCTTCGATGACAATTAAATTATAAACGATCACCTTCACCAATAAGAAGCGCATAAAGCCATCGCTGTTCATACAATCCACACAATCAAAACTTAAAACAAAAACACTCAACGAAATCAGAAATATAATTTCGAAATCTCTCTGATTGCACTCGCTCTAAAAAGCTTTCGCATACACATACCCATACCCACACTTTCTCTATTGTCACCCGGCCTACACCTTCCACTTGCACTCTTCGTCCGTCGTTCGATTTCGATCAAAAGTCATAATCTCGTAATAGTTATTCGCTCACTCAAGTTAATTACTCTCATCATCGCTCCACGCTCATCGTTTGCATAATAGCAGCATAGGTCATCTTAGGTTCCACAAATTCCATACACAAAGCTTTCGTCGTTGCATCTCCCTAGAGTTGACGTCATCTATCATCTCATCATCTACTTGATTGAAAAATTTGGCTGTTTAGAATAAGCTGGGAAATTCGCTCTTTATTTTGTCGCTGCTGCTGTTGTTGCTGTTGTTGCTTTTGTCGCTGTTGTGTCGTTGCTGATCATCGCCACTTAAAGAGGATTATTATTACGCTTACTATTTTCGTCGTTTTCTATAAAAAGCTTTCAAATTAAGTCGATTAGCTTTCGCCGTTTTGACAATTGTCTCTGTGTAAAACAAGTTTGATTTCTTTTAAATTAGCTAGCTTGGGCGTATCGATAAAGGCTAGACTCACCTTTCGATTGCTTACACTGTTGAATAAACATATTCATCGTCATGTCTCTGGATGGCTTGAAAACTTCTCGCGCCTCCACCAAAGGAAGTATATCGCGAATAAAGACACTAATTGAAACGAAAACCTTAACGCCGACAGAACTAGAATGCCGCTTGGGAATTGTAGAATCATATTTTAAACAGGCAATGTCTTATCAAACTCAAATTGAGGGTTTGGATCCTGCTGATACAGGCCGTAGTGAATTGGAAGAGGTTTTTGTTTCAACCAAATCTAAAATATTGTCGCAAATGGGCCATGAAAGAAGAAGTAGTCATAGCGCTTTAGAAACAACCATATCCATGCCTCAGTCAATAAATCATTTACCATACGCCAAGCTGCCACGATTCAGTGGACAGTACTCCGAATATAAGAACTTTATGAATACGTTTAAAAAGCGTGTTCATAGCGATACAACTCTTTCGAAGATAGAAAAATTCAACCACCTGCTTAATTGCTTAACTGACCAAGCGTTAGGAACAGTGAAAACATTCCAAATTACGGAAGAAAATTATGACAAAGCACTGGAGAGATTAAGGGAACGGTACGATAACGATTGCCTGATTTTCCTGGAATATATTTCACAATTGTTCGAGTTGCCTAAAGTTCAAAAAACGTCTGCTTTTCATTTGCGAAATCTCGTCGACAATGTTTCTGCAATATTTAATTCGCTACAATCGATTGGAACAGAATCCGAGATATGCAATGCGATTATAATTCACATCGCCATGTCAAAGGCGGATCCAGAATCCCAAGCAAAATGGGATGAACAACTTCAGTACGACAAGCTTCCTAAATGGGATCAGTGTTCAGAAGTTTTAAGTAGGAGATGCCAATACTTAGAGGCTCGTGAAAGCAAAACCATTCGCTACGATACGAGCAAGAAATCGGTCAACAAACCAAAAATAGTTCAATACGACTTTGGGGAAAGAACTTCACTTGCAGTTACACAACAACCTTGTACATTTTGCAAGGATGGTTCGCACACCATTACTAGCTGTTCAAATTTTTCCCGGTTATCTATTCATGACCGGTTTACAAATATAAAGAAGCTCGGTCTATGCATAAACTGCCTTCGAAAAGGACACAATGTGTCCAAATGCACATCGACATTCAAATGTAAAGTGTGCAAGCAATCACACCACACGATGCTTCATCGACCAAGCCAATCAGCAAGCATCTCAACTTCACCGGAACCATCCACTTCCTCCTCTCATTCGTCAGCTGTTGTGAACTCTGCAGTGGGAAGAGAACAGGCTCAAGTCATATTAGCTACGGCCATAGTACTTGTTAAAGACGTTTCAGGAAGTTTCCAGCTGGGGCGAGTTCTTTTAGATTCTGGTTCCCAGGTTAATATGATCAAGGAACATTTCGCTAGGACCCTAGGCCTGCGTACCAAAACAAAAAATATTGAAATTCAAGGAATCGGTATGACTGAAACAAAGGTTGGTTGTACTACCCAAACTACGGTACGGTCTAGGTACTCACCATATGAGCTGTCCTTGGAATTCCTAGTTTCGCCTTCAATCACTTGCTACCAACCCGATCCGTCATTGAACATCGACAATTGGAATCTTCCTAGAAACTTAGAATTTGCGGATGAGCAATTCAATCGATCGGCGGCAATAGACATGCTTTTAGGAGCAGAAACCTTTTTCGACTTATTACTGGTAAGTCAGATTAAACTTGGTTCTGGGCTACCGTCGCTTCAAAATACTCGTTTAGGATGGATTGTATCGGGGAAGTATAGATCCTTAAATAACAATCAAAGAAGAACTTGCTGTATAAGTTCAACTGACAGTCGACTTGATGAATTTGTGGAAAGATTTTGGGAACTCGAGGCAGTTACGGGAAGGAAATCAAAATGGACGGAAGAACAAATGGAATGCGAAAAACACTTCAAAGAATCGGTTGAGGAAGTAAGCAGCGGAAGGATCATGCTGAAATTACCCTTCAAACAAGACCCGTCTCTTCTTGGCGAATCATATAATACTGCTTTTCGTCGCTTCTTGTCGTTAGAGCGTAGGTTGTTGAAAGACGAAGCATTGAAACAATCATACCAAGAATTCCTACAAGAATATGAAGCACTAGGGCACATGTCCTTAGTAAAAAATCCAGACCTTAGTCGACCTCAATATTTCTTACCTCATCAATGTGTTCTACGACCGAATAGCTCGTCAACCAAATTGCGAGTCGTATTTGACGCTTCGTGCCGTACCTCCTCCAACATTTCGCTCAACGGAATCCTAATGGTAGGTCCAACGATTCAGGAAGACCTATTAATTATTCTACTTCGGTTTCGACTGCACAGATTCGCGCTTACAGCCGACATTGTAAAGATGTACCGGCAAATATTGGTACATCCAGACCACCGTAGGTTTCAATATATCCTATGGAGGGAGACCGAGAAGACCCCCATTAAAACCTATGCCCTGAATACGGTCACGTATGGGACCTCATCGGCACCATTCATGGCTATTCGATGTCTCAAATATCTGGGTGACAAATATGAGTCACAGTACAAGCTTGGAGCAGAAGTACTTCGAACAGATTTCTATGTAGACGACTTAATTACTGGAGCGGACGATATCGAAACTCTCAAACGCAAACAAAATGAAGTCATATCTATTCTGAAATCGGCAGGGCTGGAACTTTCCAAGTGGCACAGCAACTTTTCATCGATTTCAACTGATCACATTGGAAAGGATCTAAATATCAACGAGTCTAACGTCACAAGCACGTTAGGTATTGTTTGGAATTCGCTCGATGACAATTTTTATTTTTCGTATAACCCAACGAAAGTCTACACTTCATTTACAAAAAGGAAGATTTTATCGGTAGCGTCGTCTCTCTTTGATCCATTAGGTCTTTTATGTCCAATAATTGTTAAGGCAAAAATCATATTGCAACGGTTGTGGATGGAAAAGATTGACTGGGATGCAGCCATCCCACAATCAATCGATACAGAATGGAGAAAATTCATGACTGACTTGCATTCTATCCAAAATATACCTGTTCCGAGATATTGCCTGGCTCCTTCTAAGAAGAGTGTCCAAATCCACGGATTTTGTGACGCATCTATAAATGCGTACGGATGCTGCATCTACATTCGAACAGTCGACTGTGAGGGTTCTGTTTCAGTTCGATTATTGGTAGCTAAGTCGAAAGTAGCGCCATCTAAGAAAAAACAAGTTCCACGTCTCGAACTATGCGCTGCACATCTTTTGGCAAAACTTTGGTCAAAAATTCAGCATACTTTCCAAGAGCCAAACTTGGAAGTATATTTTTGGACAGATTCGTCGGTAGTTCTGCACTGGATTTTCACTCATTCTTCCAAATTAAGTACTTTTGTTGGGAATCGGGTTGCGGAGATACAGGAGGGAACTAGTGGTATCAACTGGAGACACGTACCTACAGAACTGAACTCAGCAGATCTCTGCTCCCGTGGATGCACTGTCGAAGAGCTTCAAAATTCTATATGGTCAGGTGGACCTATATTTCTATTGCAATCGCCCGAAAAATGGCCCTCAAATCCAAATATTACACTTTCGTCGGAGGAATTAACAATGGAAACGAGAAAAACAGCATTGGTAGGCAGTAACATCGTCGATAATGATCTACTCAGAATAGTTAACAATTGCAGTTCATATACAAATCTTTTACACATTTTCGCATATACCCTACGATTCATTTCACGTATGAAAAAATCTAAAGTTGAGAAAACCATAGTTTGCAGTCCCGACGAGCTTGAAATGGCATTTTACAAAATCACTTGGCTTGAACAAAGTAACCATTTTGCTGAAGAAATCAAGCTACTCGAAACCGGCAAAGATCTCAAAAGCTCACTAAAGCAGCTCAGCCCATTTTTGGACACTTCAAAGGGATTTCCAGTACTTCGAGTCGGAGGGCGGTTAGAAAATTCAACGCTTCCGGAGCAAAGCAAGCACCCTGTTTTGTTGGCGAAGAATTCTACTTTGGCTACTTGTCTTGTTCGTCATCTGCATAGGAAGAACTTTCACGCCGGACCAAAGGCCCTCGTTGCACTCCTTAGACAAAAAGTCTGGATTATAAACGCCAGACACTTAGCACGCAAAATCGTTAACAGTTGCGTACATTGTGTCAGATATAGACCCAAGCTTCTACAGCAAGTAATGGGCAACCTTCCGAAAGAAAGGATCACCGCTGCTAGACCATTTCAACGATGTGGGGTGGATTTCTGCGGACCTATATATACCTACCATAGAGTTCGTGGAAAAGTTCCCTACAAAACGTACATTGCCGTTTTCGTATGTTTTGTTTCTAAAGCCGTTCATCTCGAACCGGTATCCGATCTTACAACAGAGGCTTTTATTGCGGCATTAAAACGCATGATAAGTCGTCGAGGGCTACCGACAGACATATTTTGCGATAATGCAACGAATTTTGTTGGAGCTAACTCAAAACTGACAGAGTTGCATACCATGTTGTTTCACAAAACCTCTCGAGATACACTTGTTGATTTTTGTAGTAACGAACAAATTTATTTTCATTTTATCCCTCCTAGGGCACCTCATTTCGGAGGCATCTGGGAAGCCGCTGTGAAGGTGGCCAAAGGACATCTGCTTCGAACTCTACACAACACGAAGCTGTCGTTTGAAGAACTCGCTACTGCACTCTGCGAGATAGAAGCCGTGATGAATTCTAGGCCCATAACAGCGCTGACGAACAACCCGAACGACTACGAGGCATTGACACCAGGTCATCTGCTCATTGGTTCAGCACTCAAAGCAATTCCTGAACCGCCAGACGACGCTCCGAACACATGTGCCTTGCAGTACTGGCGTCGCATTCAAAACGTAAAAACGCACTTCTGGAAGCGTTGGACCGATGAGTATTTACAAGAGCTGCAGCAACGAACGAAATGGTCTTCGAAAAATCCCAACCTTGAAGCTGACTCGATGGTCATCATCCACGATGACAACACACCCCCGCAAAGATGGTTGCTGGGAAGAATCGAAAGGACAATTCCTGGCAAAGACGGAAACGTGAGGGTAGCGGAAATTCGAACACCAAAAGGAATAATCAAGAGACCGATCCACAAGCTGGCCGTACTTCCGTGTTGAAACCGTGTGCTTTCAAAGAGGGCGGAATGTTGGATAACAAACACACTATACTCACCAAGAACAACAAACATCGCATTCATCGAAACGCCAACCTAAAAACTTTAAGAACTTACCTATGTACATGAATACTTACACTATTTTAATTTGCTAACTTACAATGTATTATACACATTCAATGAACTCAAACGAAACATTTTAAAATTAGCGCCCAAAAAACCAATGTTCGCCATATTTTTTCATTTACTCTTTGTACTAAAAACTGAAAAAACTGTATTTGCTATTGTACTAAATAACTCTCTTTACTAACCCAAAGCGAAATAAAAATTATTATTATTTGTGATCTTGCCGTGGGCACCAGAAGTGGAAAAAAGTCTTTTTGTCTCGCCAACTCGTGGTTTTACTTTCATTCGCTCAATTTTCACACACGTGAAAATTATTCGGTTTCGCCTTTCTAAATTGCAAACATTTTTCGTTATTTGCACTTCGCAACAAAAAAAAAACACAAATCCGAGGGAATTTTATTGCGACAGTTTTTCGAAGCAAATTTCTCCCAAGGAGCACTCGAAAAAATATTCGAATGTTCAACGAATATCTCGTGAACCGTACGCGCAGCGTCTATGAGTATTAGGAGTGAATGAAGCAAAAACAAGTCCGTCGACGAAAAGTTGTCATGCATCGTTCGTTCGGCGGTTCAGTTTTAAGTGAGAGCTAATGTTCTATTTAGACTATCAAAAGTAAGTATTTTTGTTTGGTTATTTTTTATTTTACTGTGGTTTCTATCGATGCGAGATTGCTGTGCCTATTTTTTTTGTATGCAGTAAAGAGTGTAGAATACAGTATGGTGACTAGTTTAAACGTGTCAGTGTTGTTTTCGTTACTTTATAGATTTTTTGTACTTAAAGGGGGGGTTGGGGACGGTTGAAACAATTTTTCAGGGGACGGTTGAAAAAATGTGTTTAATTATTTTTTTATTATTATATATTATTTTAACGAAATCATAAGAACCAGAAAGTCTACAATATACACCGATACACCAGAGAAAGAACAAATAAAAAAGGAGCATGAAGCAAGACTGAAACAAACCAGCTAAGCAAGCTAAGAAATGGTTGGAAGGTGATAAAAGTAAAGAAAGTAAAAAAAAAAAAAAAATATAATAATAATAATGCAGCATTCCAGTGCTCTATTATTTTTTTTTTTATTCAGAAGAAGAGGAGTTTTATTGCCTTGTCTGCTTGTCAGCGTATTCAGGCAGCAGATTTAGTGAAAGTTGGATACAAATGTATCACCTGTAAAATGTGGGCTCACAAAGAGTGCACAGAAGGTTGCAATAGTTATGTTTGCTACAGTTGTGATTCGGAATATTCCGAAAACTGAGTTTTATCGATTGTATTATCAAGATTAAAGTTATGTTTTTTCAATTAATTTAGTGAATTAAGATTTATTTTTTTTTTTATTTTTTGATTTTTGTATTTCTACTGTTTATTATTTTTTTAATTCTATATAAAACAATGACGTGATGAATATTGTCAAACAAAACTAATATTTAAAATAAAAATTAATTAAATATGTAACAATGGAAGATTTTGTTCATGTTTCAACTAACCCCAACAACTGTTTCAACCGACCCTGGTATGGGTACGGTTGAAACAAATTTTCATTTTTGTTTTAATATGATGTACTACGCAAAATATCACACCGAACACTCAAAAAACACTTTACATTTATACATAGAAACATGCTCCTACATTTCACATAACTTGATCACCGCTTAGCTTATAAACGGCAATGGTATGGACGGTATAAGCGAAATTGTTTCAACCGTACCCAGTCTCCCCTACCTACGGGAAATTGAAGACGCTTAAATACGAACGGCAAATCGTTCTGAATGAGTGGAATCCACAAAATAAGAACATCTTCGCCTTTAAATTTTCCAATCAAAATCGTTACTTGAATTATATTTGATTTTAAATTCTTTACAATCAAACGCGTACCGTTACAAAGTTTTGGTGCATTTAGGTTGCGCAACAAAATGATTACTGAGGCGATTTTTAGTTTCAAATTGTGTGGAGGCAAGCCCGAAACATCCATATAATTTAAAAATTCCGTTGGATAGTTGGTGGCTTCGTTTTCATCCATCACGGAGTCGACTGATTTGTATGAATGCAACCCACGATTTGGTTTTGAATTTATCGCCATAAAGCAGACGCCTTCAGGCAAGCATTCAATTCATCTGCCGGAGTTGATCTCGAAATGACAGGCTGCGTTTGACGAAAATCGCCTGAAAGCAAGATCATTGCTCCACCGAAGGGTCGCTTATCATTACGTAAACGATTCAGGGCCTCCATTGCGCGTTTGTAAGCCACTGTGCATTCGTCCCATATGATAATCTTACATTGCTGCAGTACTTTCGCCATCGCAGTGTTCTTTGAAATGTTGCATGTAGTAGGTTCTTCATCCACTTGCAGATTCAACGGCAATTTAAATGCTGTTTGACCGCCTTCTAACAAAGCAGCCGCTATCCCAGAAGAGACTAGGTCCAAAGCGATCTCAGATCTCGAACGAATTGTAGCCAAAATCAGTGAAATCAGGAATGTATTTCCAGTTCCGCAATTTTCGTTATCGACTGGTTGCATCTATTCATCGTACACTTTCTTTTGTTCTTGATTCAACATTGGCACATTTGCTCGAACAGCTTGACTCAATGCGATTCGATCGGAGTCCATTTCTCGCTCCAATTCTCGATTAAATGCGTCTTGCATTGAATGATTTGGCTGTGGCATAAAATAAAAATAAAATATTTTAGATCTTAAAAGCAATTGTCGTTGTCAATTATTTTAATTATTTTCCAAGCAAATTGTTGTTGTCCACAATTTTGAAGTTTTTTTTTTTTTTAAACATACCTAAAAAGTTTGTTCTAATAAATTATGTTTACTATGTTACATTAAGTAACTTTTTGAAATGAAGTAGATAGGTACTTTGATTATACAAAGATGATAATTATTATGGCCGACGATATTTTGCATCGAATTCGCACGGTGACATCGGATAATGAACTGGAGATGTCAGATGAAATGCGCAACAAAGCTTTGATTATCATCGAGGATATGTGTCTGCTCATGAGTGGCAATTTGTTGTGCAACTCGATTTCTATCCAGTTTCTTTTCTTTTTCAAAGTGTATTTCCGCATACAAACTTTCATAAGCTCTTTCATCCCCTCCAAGTTTTGTTTTTGCGACAAAAAGTCAATATAAACCTGGTATACAGCAAAACGAACAAAACAAAAAAAGAATTATGAAAATCGTCCCAGGGGTTATCGAGTTACATCATCATCGAATTACACCCGGAAAGAATAATATATAAAAAAATAGAAGATTTAAGATCGCGGACTCTGCTTATTCAAAATATGCTATTGGCATTTAAGCGTCTATGACAAATAATAAGTCGCTAGGATAATCGCTGAATATACGTGCGAGCAAACTAATTTAGTTCAAAAGCGGAAACTCCTCGATTGCTATTTCATTTTGCATTCATTGTGCATGCTCGGCAATATTATTTACATTACATAAACGAATTTAGGCGGAACGGAGTTCGCCGGGTCAGCTAGTACACATATAAAATTGACAAAACGTATTCTTTTTTCAGTCCAACGAATTTGTTTACCCAGCATTAATTCTGCTGCACAGTAAGCAATCAAACATTCCTTTTATTGCTTAACAACAAAATCCAATGAACGCAGATCCCTATTATGCAAATACGGTCTATCAGAAATTTTAAACACAAATTATAACACAGTGCGCTTAATTAAAATCTTATAAGGCCAAATGCTGAATTTGTCACTTACACAATGCGTCATGAGGCCAAATTTTTAGGTTTGGCCTTTAGTCGCTTGGAATATTGTCACGGCACCGCTAATTTGACACCGGTTAGGCTTCCGCAACAATTAGAATAATTCCCTCGCGATTATTCAACAGTTTTACATTTTATTCCTATACCCCAATCTGTCATCCCAAAAATTAATGCTTTCGTATAACTTCTGACAACACTAATCCCATGCCGCCTTATGAAATGTCAGCTCAATGAAAAACGACTGTCGATTAACCGAAACAACGTATCCATTAGCAATAAAATGCGATTTAGCAGGTGCGAGGCCAACACAAAGGTATCATCCACCACCTAAGTAGTTCAGATTCATTTTTCGCAAATAATTTGTATTTGTGGCGAATTATTCGCAGCACCACCAAACGTTTTGAGCACCACCCACGGTCCACTTAAGCTAAATATAATTGATTGTCTGGTCTGGTGGTAGGTGGTCTTCCCTGTTTCGCTTCGTCGTATTTAAGAAAATCCAATTTTCAATTTTACGCAAATTGATTGTGCGCCCATCTATCAGAAGAGATGAATAACTGCCTTCCCTAGTTAAGATTTATAAACATGAAACGCTTCATAGATACATCTTGAATCTTGTACCGGAAAGAGAACAGGAAACACCTATTCCGACTCATGGGAAAGACATCCCTGCACTTTGGATAACGCCGTTTGACTGATAACGAACAGGAATATAATAAATTCCAAGATAAACAGAAACAATGCGAAAATATTTAGCTATAGTATAACCCCCACAAATGATGTATTGCAGCAGTGACACTACCTCCCAGAAATGTTGTCTCGCTTAATGGTGTTAAACAGCCTTGAACGAGATCTTATTCGAGTTTCTTCTTTTATTTTCTGCCTTGCTTTGGGCGCCTGCTTTGGCCAACTAATGGAATGAAAACATGCTCGGTGGATTTTCTAATAAATCATCTTTTCCAATTACAAATCAAGTGGTACGCAATATACCCGAAAGGATGCCATCGATCATTATTTTTATTGACGAACCAAACGGAAATGAGCAAACTTTCTGACGAAAGCTGACACATTTTTGACTGTATGGGTAAGAGCAAATCGGTATACATTCTATAATTGTTGATTTCAGATGAAAGATTAGAGGTGGTGTGATCAAAAGGATTCCCCTCGTCGTTGTCGTTCGTCGAATAATTAAAAAAAAAAAAAAAAAAAAAAACACCGTAAAACTATTAAACGCAACTCGGATTGTTTTCTTTATCCCTAGCGCAACCCAACCCCTAAAGCGAACTCCTCTCAAGTGAGAGAGTTGAAGGAGTGTGCTGGCTGCTGGTGCTTGTCCTCCTCGAGCAAAATATTATTAATGGAAAACCCACCATCCTTGGTATTGCTGGCTACTCGTTCGCTATTATTATTACGTTCCTGTGCTTAATAGCCAAAACACTTTAAGTGTCGTAGTCAGAGGTGAAAACTTTACCAATTCGTTTCATCGTCGTCGTATACGCTGTGATGCTATAAATTCTCCTCACCACCGACCACCCTCACTCACTCTCTCCTCGCATAGCTAAAGTTAGAAAAAATATTAAACGAAACGAAAAAAAAAAAAAAAACAAGCAGCAGCAGAGAAAATTAAAAATTATAGTGGTTCACGCTTAAGGGTGCCTCAGAATGAAATCAATTGCACCACTTGAAATATTTTTCTTCGTTCAATGGAATTTATTCGCCTTCTTCGGTTTTTGTTGGCGTTGCATGAGAACTCCCCTCCACGTGTACTTAATTTACGAGAGAGACGCGGACAAGTGCCCTTAAGAAATAGACAAGCGGAAAATGTTTCAGCCATGAGATCATCGTTTTAAAATTGGAATGGTAAACATTTTGTCTTTTGGAATCAATGCAATGAGTCGGTGACTGGAAGGTGCGGCTTCGTGATTTTATAAAACAAGGATCGCCTGGGTGAGTGACTCTTTTGTTAACCGACAACGATAAATAAATTAAAATTTTTGGGGGAGAGGTGGATTAATTTTGTTGTCCATTCGATGTAAATTAGTCTACTCATTGGGTAACTTAAGAAGAAGAGGGTAGCGCAAGTCTTCGGGGTTAATATTGTTTTTAAAACAACAAAAAAATCCTTTTTAGTTAGCCAGGTTTTTGCCAAATACTTCCATTTTCAAAAAAGGGGATAAAAGGGATTTTATAATTATGGGGGCATATCACTTTTAAGTCTCCCGGAAAAGTGTTTGCCAAGGTGTTGGAATCGCGTTGCAGAGCTGTGGTCGAGTCACACACAATACAGCAGACATGATCTTATACGCAGTGTTCAGGAGACTGATGCATCTGTAGTTGGCGCAGTTTAGAGGGTCTTCTTTCTTGTGGATCGGGCAAACAATGCTGAGGTTCCATTCATCAGGCATACTTTCCTCTAACCAAATTTTGGAGACGAGTTGGTGTATGCACTCTACCAAGTCATCTCCGGCTGCCTTGAAGAGCTCGGCAGGTAAGCCGTCTGGACCAGCAGCCTTGTTGGATTTAAGCTTAGATATTGCTATCCTCACTTCATTTTGGTCAGGTGGACGGAAATCTTGGCTGTCATCGTCCAGGTTGAATGGTTCGTTCTGCCTAGCAGCGGAATTTGTGTCGTCTTCGCCGTTTAACAGTCTGCAGAAATGGTTCTTCCATGTCCTCAGCACCGACTGTGACTCTACTACAAGGTTTCCTTGTTCGTCTCTACAGGTCTCCGTTCGGGTCTTGTTGGCATGACACGTTCTTTTTACCTTTTGGTAAAACTTCCGAACATTGTTCCTGGAGTAACATCTCTCTATATCCTCGATCGCGCGCTTCTCATGCTCTTTCCTTTTTCTCCGGAGAAGCCGATGTTCTTCCCTCCTTTTTTGCTCGTAGAGCTGACGAGCTGCTCTCGTCCTTCTATGCAGCGACGCTTCGTATGCACTTTGTTTTGCTGCATGTGCTTGCCGGCACTCTTCGTCAAACCAGGGGTTTCGAGGGGGTGGGCTGGTGAAACCGAGCACATCAGTTGCGGCGGTTTTGATGGCTTCTTGGCATCGGCGCCACTGGTCTTCGGCACTTGATGCTGGCAGTATAGGACTTCTCAAGAGGTTGAGGGATACGCGATCGGCAAAGGTTCTGGCGGTTTGTTGCGTTTGTCCAACGTTAAATCTCCTCACAGTATTTTCTCGCTGTTGTGGCGTCTGGGATATCCGCATCCGTACCTTGGCTACAACAAGGTAGTGGTCCGAGTCTATGTTGGCCGCTCGGAAAGTTCGGACATCTAGAATACTGGAGGAGTGCCTTGCGTCGATCGCAACGTGATCAATTTGGTTGACGGTTTGATGATCAGGTGACCGCCATGTTCCTTTTTGTATATTGAGGTGAGGAAACCGTGAGCTAGCTATGGTAACATTACGTCCCGCAGCAAAATCGGGTGTTTTCGGAAATGTCATCTGCATCAAATTGCTTTTGCAGCACGTTCGAAAACGCAAGTTGCCAAAGTCATGTGTTCGAAAAAGTCATCATAGCAAAACTGCATTAGCATGTGTTCGGTAATGCAGTTCTGCGAAGGTCAGATGTTCGTAAATGTCATTTGCGTGTCGTCTGCCGTGCAGCAAAGCAGATGAAAAACGATCGTGCATTTGCTGTGTAATACGTGAAAGTGCATGATTGGGAATGGATTCATCGTCATCATCATGCTCAGAGGAGTTTTCTCGGTCCTCTTCTCGTTCTAGATCTAGTCGATCGCTTCATTTGACGAAGCCCATTTTACAAATTTTGATAAAAGTTCGACAATTTTCTTACAGGTTTTAATAAGGATATCGAATACAGTGCTGATGGACTTGTTGAATCGGTCTCCAATTTCCCTGTAGGAGTTGTTGTTTCCCAAAGCACATAGAGTTATGATAAAGCTTCTTCTAAATGAATTCCCGGGCGTCTCCTCTTTGCATTTGTCCATAAAGGATTCAATTCTTCTTTTAATTTCTGCAATAAATATTTCATAATTATGTATATTGTTTCCATTACAATTGTGCATCAAGTTGTCCAACAAAATGTTTATTATATAAGGGTTGAATTTGTTCATGTTCAAAAGTGTTCGGAAACATCAGGCTGCACTTGCAAAAAAATATAGTTGACCCGACACAAGTCAGCTGCACAAAATGACATTTGCAAAACAAAGACCGATTGATGTCTGTCATGCATTGACGGTCATTTGCAATTGCAAATGACTTTTTTTTTACATTTCCGAAAACACCCATCAATCAGCCTAAGTCCGTTTCCAGACGTGGTGTCGTGTAGGCTATGTTTTCCGATTGTGCTACCAAAGATGTCCTCCTTTCCTATTTTGGCGTTAAAATCACCCAAGACGATTTTAACGTCATGCTTAGGACATTGCTCATATGTTTTGTCGAGGAGCTCGTAGAAACATTCTTTGGTAGCATCGTCTTTATCTTCTGTGGGGGCGTGAGCGCATATCAGGCTGATGTTGGCGAATTTAGCCTTGATGCGGATAGTTGTAAGGCGTTCACTAACGTGTCGAAAGCTCAAGACTTCTTGCCTAAGTCTGCCGCTTACAACAAATCCGCATCCAAATAGACGCTGCTTTTGTTCTCTGTAGCAGTCACCGTAGTAAATGTCACAGTTTTTCATCCTCCTTTTGCCCGGCCCATCCCACCGCACTTCCTGGATGGCGGTGATACCTGCTTTGTAGCAGTCTAGGGCCTCCGCTAGTTGTTCGGCTGCACGCGGTCTGTTCAGAGTTCGAACATTCCACGTGCAGATCCGAACGTCATTGTCCTTTTTTCGTTTTGCAGGGTCGTCAACAGTGAATCCGTCCTTATCCGAGGCTTTTGGTTGCTTCGCAACAGTGCTTTTTTTCCGTGGTAGGGTAGTTAACCGCACGCACAACCCCCAACCTGGAGGACCAGGCCCTTTCTGTAACCCCTTGGGCAAAAGGAGCCGGAATATTCCGGAGTTAGTAACCCGCTGCGGGGATGTGAGAGCTGCCGTTAACCCATTAAGGGCTCTTCCGCCACCATCTCTATTTCAACACCCTGACTAGTGCTGAAAAAATCCTCAATGACCTCAGCTCCAAATACGTCGAAGTAGCTCATTGAGGTATCTGCCATGTTGACTGTTGACGCCACCGTTGATTCAACCATGTGAATTCATCTGCCGTACGTCCTCTTTCTGAGGGGCTCATGTAAGACCTCTGAGACTCGATCAGGCAGTCATTCCGACAGAGCATTATAGTGTTGCTATTTTCTTCGTGTTCAACACTCGCGCTTATAAGTTTAGCAAGTCATGCCCGGAAGGACAAGACCAGTACCCGGTGGCTACCACGCGGAGGTAAAATAAGCACAATTGATGTGTATGAACAGTTACAACGAATGGGCATCGCCAAGTTGACGCCAATCAGTGCCTACCCTATTCATACAACACCCAACCACCAAGTGTACTGCAGGAGTAGGAGTATGAAATTGAGCGTTAACTTCTCAGCGATTCAATCTCTTTACAGAAACTGTACAAGCTGCGTTCGGGTAAACGGCGTTAAATCAATATCTTTCACCGTAGGCGTTAGACTTCGTCAGGGGTGTGTTTTGTCTCCTCTGCTTTTCATTACTTATATGGACTGGATGTTACAACGCAGCCTTGACGAAGAACGATTTCAATTGGAAGACCTAAGAATAAGTAATTTGCTCTTCGCTGATGACTTGGTCATTCTTGGGGCCTCCCAGACGGAACTTCAGCGCGCACTCGATAGGTTTGAAGTCGCATGTGTTGTAGCCGGGATGAAGGAGAATGTGAAAAAATCTGAGGTAATTGTGGTCTTCAGAACGCCTGTTCAATGCACTCTACATGTTAGTGGAGTCCCATTGAAGCAGGTGGAGAAGTTTAAGTATCTCGGGGTCTTATTCACGAGTGATGGAAGGAGAAATGCTGAGTTTTCCTGTAGAATTTGTCAGGCTGGATCAATTCTGAGACAGCTAGGCCATTCTGTTATCAGGAGGACCGAACTTGGTGTCAAAGCTAAGTTGTCGGTCTTTAATTCGGTGTCCGTTCCTACTCTTACCTTTGGTTATAAAATTTGGGTAATTACCGAAAGAATAAGATCGCGAATACAAGCTGCCGAAGTGAGATTCCTGCGTTGTATTGCTGGTGTGACCCGCAGAGATCGTATAAGGAACACCAGAATACGTGAGGAACTGAATGTCGAGCAGCTACTTCTCCGGACGGAGCGGTCCATACTTCATTGGTTTGGTCACGTTAAACGTGTTGCGGAAAATTTACGCACAAAACCTTTGGTCCTTCCATCTCTCCTGTCCCTAACCCAGTTTCACCTTTTGGCCTCTTGAACCATTTTCTCCCGTTGTCTTCCGGGCGCTTCCATTTCGCTCCTGGAGGATGACAAAAGTAGGTTTCTTAGAGCCCAGACGGACGTTCCCCAATATATGGACAAAAACAAGTGAAAGGTGATCCCCACCGGACATCAAAACTATCGTCGAAAGAATTCTACCCTTTCACTGAGGCGTTTAAACCCAAAAAGGATGTCTGCCCACGTCGAATCAAAATAAACAATTATGGAAAGGCCCCGTAGGTACCCATCCTAAATAAATATAGCAAAACAGGCCATCTCTAAAAGAAAATAATATTTTAAGCGATAACTTCCAACTACCTGGGTTCAATTAGCTTACCCTTTCTGCGCGAAAGCTCACTCGACATTAGTATGGGGGGTCGCGACTCGCTAGTTATTTATTCTTCCACTCCTGGTTGTTGTTTTTGAAAAATAATCCTGTTTAAGTCTGGTCGGGGTTGGCAAAAAGCGAACCTAAGCAACCACTAAGATATTTAATCGAACAGCGCAAGATCGCTATTCTGAATACTGCTGGAATGAATATGTCACCGAAAGAGAAGTTGTCACAGCTCTGAACGTGATTCCCTTTGCTTTGACAACTACGACGACGGCATATGGGACCAATTCAACACTAATACCATGAAGACTCTTCCCGCCAAAAATGACAGGGTGGCAAGGACGTCATATTTTAATTAAGAAACACAAAAAACGCATATCGAAAAATCGAACAGCGAAAACCAAAAATAAGTGTATTAAAACACAAAAATTCGAATGAATAATTTCTACGATTTCGGCCTTGAACGAAAAAAAAAGATGGCTGAATTCGCCCCAGATATGAAAGGCTGCGTGTGTGAGGGTGTGTTGGTGTGTGTGAACGACTATCAGCGCGGCGAACGTCACTTTTTGGTTACCAGCCCGAGAGACAGGACACAGGAAGTATCGAGAAAGTTTACCCAAGAGCTAATAAGTAGTGAAGACAAGTCGTGTCTAAGAAAAAAAGGAAGTTAAGACGAGGAAAAATCCACGGGACGAAAGAAGAGTTTTCGTACCGTGGGGACATCATTACCTAGTGGTTGTAGCGAGGAGCTTTTGGTCACCCCAATCCACCAGATCAGAGGACGTAGAAGGAGAGGAAGGATAGAAAAAAAGAAAAACAGATAAGGAGGGTGTTTTCTGTATGGTAATTAGTTCGTAATCGTTTGAATTTTGCATTGTGAAAAATAGTCGGGTGAGATTTCGTTCCGTTCTTTTACAGTAGCAATTAACGGCTGCTCCGCAATTTCGCGACCCGTTGTGTCGTTTGTGACCGTTGTCCCGTGAACCGTATGTTAATCGGAAGTTATCCGTTGGCCTAAAACCGAAAAGTGAAATAATTTTCCATATAAAGTTCCGTAAATTCGTTCTTTTTATTCCCTACTTTGAGGGTTTGCTTTTGCTTGTTAATTTCACTCTTTCTACACTTTGCATTCTAACCTTCTCGTTCTTGTCTGAACAGAGAGGATCCTAAGTCGCGCAGCAAAAAACAGTTGTGTAAAGCGATACTGAGAGCTTCTAGCTCTGTGATGTTTTTTCTAACAAACCAGTGGCCATTCTCCAGTTTGTAATCATTGCTTATCATAAGTACGTACCAATAAACTTATAACATTTCCGTTTGGGGAAAACATAATTTTCAGCTTTTTTATTTCATCGTCCATCGTTCACCAAAATTCATAATTTTCTCTCAAAAGGTTGCGCAATCTCCCTTTCCCAAAGACTGCGTGGCGCCCTTATTCAAATACATTAATCACCTAAATTTGTTTTGCTTATCATATCTACTAGATTTTATTGTGATTGAACCCACACCCAGCCGACTAGCCAAATTACAACATCAACGTGCTGCTTGTTGCACTTTCGGTCTTCTCTTTGCCCTCCCCATTCGCCTTCCATTCGACCGGTCATTTCGACTTACAACCTCTAGGGCAGCGGCGGCTGCATTATTTCCCGGTCATTGTCCACGCATCTAATAAAATCATAATATTGTCTTGAAGTAAATAAAGTGAAACAAACGCATGCTTCCAACTCGGATCCCAAGACGTGCTATGGAATCCGTGCCATCAGGTAGGCGTCCCCTAGGAAGACCCAGGGTGAGATGGTTAAATCAAATCTGAAATCTCTCCTTGGCCCTATGGGGATTGCCCCTGATGATCTAGAGTCGGTGGCGGTAGGAAAAGACGATATCGAATATAATCTCTTCAAGGGTTTAATTAGTCCAGACCAAAATAGTCGACTAAAGATAAGGATAACTAGTTGTGCTCCTTATTACTCACAGGTTTCAAATTTTCACTGCCAATACCCAGTAAAACAGGGAGAAGAGCACTCGGACTGCAATGAAATAAAACATCATCTATGACAATAGGCGCATTGGCTTAGTGGTTAGTGTGTTGGACTACTAAGCGAGGGCGTTCCAGGTTCGATTCCCGAAAAACTCAAAATCCATTTTAACTTTTTTTCCTCTTTTCCACTGCGCCACCTCTCGCGAACTTCTGACAAACATCCGAAAGTATAACTGTCACGAAAGAGCTTCTCAATTAGCCGTTTGGACTCGGCATAAAGTTGTAGATCCCTTCCGTTCGTCCCAAAAATAAATGGTTGTGAGAAGTTAGGCCTTGGGTCCCTACGGACCTGTTGCGCCAGTTATTTATTTTTCATGACAGTTCATAAGTAGTGTTCAAAAATACTTCCCTCTAGCGGTATCCATTTCAATTACGTTTTACGTAATTATCAAAGTTTAAAGAACCCATCAAAGCCCCTGATGGTTATATTTTATAAAGCTCTCTCCCTTTAAGAACTGGCACTTTGAAGTATTGCTTCCAATCACGCTACCACCTGTTGATGGGGCCTCGTTAAACGTGTTGCATTTTCCGAGTGCCTTTCGAAGCAATCGTGACTCAGATCTCTGCACCCTTTTACTCCTGTATTTGTAATTTATTGAACACGATTATGTATGGGTATGGCCACCTACAGAATTCCTTTGAGGATGTTCTTTTCCCTATTCAATGCACTCCCACCGCTGACATGCAATCTAATTAATTTGTGACTTAACAGCTTGAGATTTGAGTTCATTACGAGCTCCTTCGCAGCTGTCTTCAATTAAGATAAAAGACTGCTTCCCAGCATTTCCATTCACGTACCATTCAGCATTCGTAGGGGAAAAAAAAAAAACGTTAGCTTCTCGTAGTTGACGTGTCAAGTAGATGTGACAAGAGACTGCTTTTTCTCCTCCACCCTGTTGGATATATGTGAGTCGAATTTAAAAATAATGGAACCTGTTGCCGGGTGCAAAAGCAGGTCAGGGGAGGTATGTAGAAAAAAACAAAAACTCGCAGAAGACACAATTCTTCAAAAATATGAAATCTCTTCTCACCATGTCGGGACTTGGGAGAGAACGAGGGGATAACAGTCATGCATGTTAAAATCTCTTTCAGCAGACCGAAGTCAAACACGATTCCACACTTAACCCACCTTCAAACTGCCACACAAGTGTCCCCGGGGTTACGACTTGTCAATGGTCTACTTTTATAAGACACTCTCGTATAGCTTGTGGGGTTGGCAAGTGTTATTTACCCCCAAGATTTGGATTCATCAGTGAAATAGATAAAAGGATACAAACGAATCGTATTTGAGTGGTGTGTTGTAATTGCCATGAATAGGTGGAAGCGTTGACTTGTGTCACCGGGAGGTTGCTTGTACTTGGTTGTAATTAATGTGAATGTGTTCGTTTTGGGAAAATATACTTTCTAGACACTCATTCGTGTTGTGGTGAAGTATAGAAAATAGATATTTATTAATTTTTCGGGCTACAGTCGAAAAAGAGACCTTCTATGAAAGCCTTCCAATTGGGAGATAATTTGCCTAGATTAGGCACATAATTTTATTGAATGTGTATTGTACCGTCAAGTGCAAGGCAATTACAGGTTCACCTTCACAGTGGGTCTGACTCGCATTTCCCTCGTTCCTTGCATTATATCAAGGTATGGTGTTGTTTTAGGAGGACGATATCTTGTGGGTATTCTGTAGTAAACCGGAACCCGGGTTTCATTCTCTCTGGACAATTTATCTTGTCGGCTATCCTTCTGCCAGTCTTATAAGAGTAGGTTAGGTTAGGTTGGGTAAGGTGGCTGTATAAAAAGACATACCTTATACCAAATTAGTTTAGTTCCTTTTTGATAACGAAGTGCTATCTAGGCCGGACATGTTAGTGGGCCAATTATTGCATGACGCATCATGACAATTTGTTTTTGTCTACAATCCTCCTACGTCTTGTAAAGAGAATCGGGCAGTTTATCGAAGCAGTCTTAACTTCGCCTGTAATCCTCAAACAATTTGTTGGAGAGCGGAGACTGGGAATAACAATTGGATGATATGTCTTCGGATATACGACGGGTGACCGAAACAGTGTGCCCCTGTCTTATAATTCTCCGACATCTCGTCAAAATGAAGTAAACCGGTATGTGTCGTCATCGGTGATTAGTAGATCGGCCCCTTCGTTGTATACCTTACTTGAGGTTTAATAAGGTTGGTCAAGGAGGAAGTGACCGGTCGGCAGTATGTCTTCGGAAGGCAAAACAAACAGGTTTTTTTTTTTTTTTTTTTTGATTTGCCTAATTTGGTGGGGGTTAGCAACAGTCATGCTTTATTAGTTTTCTCCTAGTGTGTCTTCAGGCTTGGACAGCGATACCGCTATTAGGGCTGCACATATTGTGTTAAGTGAAAATATAAAAAAAAATAGTGGGTGCATCATCTAAACCAAAGAAGGACAAGTTTCAGTTCAATCATTAAATTTACTAGTGAAATTCGCCAAGATGAAGAAAAATTTAAAAACAACACTAGAATGAAGATTGATCCTTTCGATGAGCTGCTGGAAATGATTACACCATTTATAAGGAAAATGGATACGAGTTACCGAAAAAGTTTTACTCCGGTAGGAAAACTCTTCGCTACAATGAGGTAAGTATTTTTTTCCATTTTAGTTTATTTTATTATTTTATCAAAATGTGTTTAAAATGTTTTACAAGTTTTAGACTTTAATAAATCTAATAATTGTCGAGGAATCTCTCTCTTGTTCTTCTAGTAATTTGTTTAAATTAGATACTTAAGAAGTCCTGGTTTCGGTTTGATAATTTGTTCATGTCGGGCAACGCTCTTTTAAAAAATGTCAGATTTAAAATATTCAGTCATTGGCTCAGATTTTTTCAGCTGACGTTTATTTCCTCTTCTTACCGTTGGAGGAGGAAGGGATGTTGTCGAAGGAGTCAAATATGCAAAAATGCCTAGATATTGTGAGGTGTTTTAAAGAAATGCTTCAATTTCCAATTTGTTTGGGAAGCATGAGGGATGGGAAACATATCCGTATACAAATGCCACCAAATGCTGGCTCAGAATATTTTAATTATAAGTAATATCACTCGTTTATTCTTCAAGCTGTAATAGATGCAAAAGGAAATTGTATTGCAGTTGATTTTGGCGACTATGGAAGAACAGGTATCTATATAGTGGAGTTTTCAATGAAAGTTATTTTGTCAACAAATGATTGTCTGGACAGTTAAATTTGCCTCAAAATCGTCAAAATTGTGGAAGCAATAACTTGAAGGTTCCCTACGTTTTGGTCGGAGACAAAGCTTATCCGTTACGGAAACACATTATGAAATCATTTGCACGCAAAAACTTCATTCAAGGGATCCACATGTTTAATTACCGTTCATCGAGGGCACGAAGACTGGTGGAGTGTACATTTGGTATGAAAAGTTATGTTGGTATCTCCAGACAAAGCTGAAAAGATAAAAAGGACTGTCTGCGTTTTTCGCAATTTTATTGGAATGAAAGACGGACAATTTAGCGATATTCAAAATGAACTACAAAAACTTTTGACAGGTGAATTTTCAAATCAACCGACAAATATTGCACTTCAAATATGCAACGAATTTGTGAAGCAAACTTATTTTTATTACTTTTATTACTAAAAAGTTTCAAATAAATAGTAAGAACAAAATTTTCTAACCACAAATTATTTAAAATCGGTTATCACTGTGTTCTGGTAATTTAAAATTATATATTGCCGTCCGATTTTCAATTAAAAATAATGTGTGTATGTGTATGTGTAAACACCGTGCGTGCGGTATGTGTGTGGCTTGATACACGTCATTGAGAAAAGAGGGAATTGTAATAACCGTATTCTTGATATATTATGAAATAACAATAATTTATTCGTTCTGTACTGGTTTCGGTAGAATAGATACAATCGGATTGTGGTAGCTGATTACGCTGGAAGACAGCATCGATTGTTGTTCCATATCGTGTTGTTGAAATTTTCCGGTTGGAGTTCATTTGAAGATTAAATTTATCTTGCATAAAATCAATAAATGGTTGAGCTTCTGGAGTTGCAAAATTGATATTGAAGTCTCCGCTTATGATCATTAGTAAAAGATGATAATCTCCCTGCAGAATTCTTGAAATTTCTACTGAGTACGGTGCAAGGATGAAATGAAGAAATTTTATTTCACATCAACAAAAAGCTGAAATTAATATGCCCCAGCTCAAAAATGTATGCAATGATAAAAACGTATGCAATGATAAAACACAGTGACGCGTTTCCGTCCCCGCAAGTTAAATGTGTGGAATTACTCCAACAGATTCCAACAACGCGCGCTTAGATGTTTACACCTCAATAATAATTTTTTGACGTCTAACATGGTGCTGCACTTTACAGAAAATGATGAACTGAAATATAAATACTGATAAAGATTATCAAGGAATCGAAGTAAGGTGCGAAGAAGATGGTAAGATGGGTGGACAATATGTTGAACACAAGGGCGATAAATATTCAGACGGGAACCTCGAAACTCAGAGGAAGGGTTAGCAGAGGTTGCCCACAAGGAGGTGTTCTCTCACCTACACTGTGGAATATCACTGTGGACTCTCTTCTCGACAGACTCGAGGCGACTGGCATTCACACAGTGGGATATGCCGACGACATAGCAATAATGGCCAGAGGCAGTTTATAGACGTCACCGCAGATTTCATGAGGAACGCTCAAAGTGGTGGAACGTTGGTGTCTGGAACAAGGGCTTTCCATTAATGCGGAGAAAAACGATCTAATAATCTTCACAAGGAAGATGAAGGAATTTCGACCCTTAACACTTTTCGGATCGGAACTAAAAATGGCCAAGAAAGTTAAGTATCTCGGAGTCTATCTAGATACTAGACTTACTTGGAATTGCCATGTTGAGGAGAAGGTCAGGAAGGCAAAAAGGGTACTACGTGTATGTGGACAGAGGTGGGGACTCTCGCCTTGGTCAGCATACTGGATGTATACGATGATAACTAGACCCATTATTACCTACGCCTCGGTTGTATGATGGGCGAAAGCCTCCCAGAAAACTGTGAGGAAGCACCTGGATAGGGTCCAACGTTTAGCATGTATAGGAGTTACAGGTGCAATAAAGACAACACCAACAACCAACATGCCCATTGGAAGTGATCCTGGGGATCTTACCGCTAGACTTATTTATTAAGAAAACAGCGGCCCTAGCGGCACTTCGTTTGCATCGAGATGCGAAATGGCACAATCGTGGTACCATCTATGGACATAGGAAGATCCTGGAACTTGTCAAAAACGAGATTAGGGAGCTGAACATGCCTATGGATGGGATAACAAGGGTGCGTATTATGGAAAGGAATCACAAAACTCGGATTGAGAACGGATTACTTCCAGAAAAAAAGGAGTGGTGAAATAGTGATTTTCACAGATGGATCCATGAGGGATGACGGAGCGGGTGCCGGTATCTATTCAGCAGAGCTGGAACTAGCCCGTCACGTAAGCCTCGGGAATTACACTTCTGTATACCAGGCTGAAATGATTGCATTACTGCATGCGTTAGACTACTTGCTTGAAAGTCAGGTGGAGGGAAGAAATATCCTTATAGCACTGGACAATCAGGCGGTGATCAGATGCATTGATTAAACAAACATCACAGCATCATTGGCATTGAAATATGTACTTAAGCTCAATAGGTGTTCATCTAAAAATGAAGTAACACTGACGACACATAGGAAAACAACAACATAGCAAAACAGGGGTCAATGATGATGGCTATAATACGGAAATAGTTTTTTTTAGATACCTGTAAGTAAAATGTTTGATTTTGTTTTCCAGTTAACCATGTGCAGTTCATGGTACAATGCGTTTTTTGACTTCTCATGCATTCACTGAAATATTGAATACTTCAATTTGAGTCGATTCTAAGATTTTTAACCATCCCCAAAGTAATGCCATCCACTGTGTCACGTGGAGAGAAACAACCTGCCAAATTTCATGTCTAAATATTTATATCAGATGTCTAAAAACAGATTCTCACGTAGCCCAACACGCTGTCAGTTCTAAAATAGTAAACGACTTCTCTTTTCAATCCGACACATCCCTTAAAGTGGAAATTCAATTTCCCATACACACAGGTGATAGGTTTATTCTGCATGCTGATCCCTTCTTCACTGTCAATAGCCTATATTCCCATTATACCGTATTAATATATTTACCTATCCCCTCCTTGTCATTATGGAAACAATAAATCATATTCCTCAATTTCATATATTGAGTTATTCCATCCATAACCGTCATGGTCAGACAATTGACTATTTATGAGGTTATTATATGGATTTGCTAGTAGATGTACAGTCGCATTCTAATCAATATACAAGCAAGCAGAGATACACGTAGGGTCGAGTGTTGGCTATGCCTACGCCCAAAGACTCATAACTATTCATTAATGGAATAAAACAAATTTTATTACATTTATTCAGGAGCACAGAGCTTCCGGGAATCTTTGCGTTAGTCTCTTATCTCTTGTTATGAGTGTATTCGAAGCGGATAGTGCTTATCCGAGTTCGCTGATAAAATTCATTCCGAATGTCCCTGCTGTTTTGTGGCGCGGAAAAGAAATAACACAGACACAACCAAAGCACTCATTTGTCACTATACTCCATTCATGACGCTCGAATATTTTAAGGTAATTCGATTGGAATCTCTCGAAAATACGTTGTTACTATTTTCTTTTGCTTTTTTTGCTAAAGAAGGATAATAAATGCGGGGGATGAATAAATGGAGAATGTTCATATTTGGGGGTCAATAATATTATTGTTAAGGGCCATGTCTGTTGAATAAAACATTATCAACCGTTTGGTGGTTTACTTTGGGTCATAAAGCATTTTTCTGAGAATGTTAGCACCGTTGCCCAGTAGAATTTCTTCTGTTTTTAAAGCCTTTTTGTATGACTTTCCAATGAAGGCAAATGTACAGGGTAGGCCAAAGACAAGTTTCATTTAAAAAATGCAATAAAATGAACAAACTTTTTTTTTGTCCATGTATTATGGCTTTAATAGTAAGAGCAAACATTTCCATTGATTGTGGAACACAACGTCATTCAAGTGGCTGCCTGGGCTGGCTTTGCAGTAGAGCATTTTTTTCCCTTAAATTTTCCAAGACATTTCTGATGGTTTCGGGCTGTAGATCACGGATTGCTTGGATACTATTTGCCTTAAGTGCTTGAATCGTTTTCGGATTGTTAGCATCGGTCCATCAGAAAAGATGATTTTTCGCCCAAAATTGTTGTTTAATTCAGGCTACTTTAAGGCCCAAACAGCGAGGCGAAAACGAAGCGGATGGAAGTGCGCCTTCAATTGCTGAGTCAATCCGCGATTTTTGTGCAGAATTTTCCTCATCCTCAGTGCTAGTGCTAGTGCGTGAAATGTTGAATTTAGTCTCACACTCTCGACTACAGCAGCACCGCACGATGAAGGGGACCATGGGCAGCGTTGCCATTTTGACTGTTTTCCAGTCAGATCTGACTGGATTGAAATGAATTTAGCTGGAAGATTTTTTGAAATCCAGCCGGCTGGTTTTTTTAGCTGGATTCAATTTTTAAATCATTAACTTATTTTATTCTTATTATCAGTTTTTTAATTCTTTTTTAAGCATGAAGTCTGTTATTTTTTTTTCGAATACAGTTTATTTATGATTTTGTTTTGCAATGTACCTACTACTTATTAGAATGAATTTTAAGACTTGTGTGTATATTTACAATTCTTTGTTTTTTTATAAAAACAATTTTTATTTTCTTATACTTAATTACCTACCCTTTAATGTACAAATATGAAAGAAAATGGATTCTGTGTTATTTTTATTGAATAAAACAATTTTTTTTATCTTAGCTTGATTTTTAGCTGGATTTGTGTTTAAAATTCTTTGACTGTTTTATTTGACTGAATTCCAGTTTTTTGACTGCTTTTTTTCCAGTCAAATCTGACTGGAAGAACGGATTTGAAATGGCAACCCTGACCATGGGTGTTTTCCACTAACATACTACTCTCACGAACTTTTTGCACAAACTTGCGTACAGCAGGCGCGGTGGGAGCTTCATTTCGGTCAAAACTTTGTTTAAAAAAACGCACTGTTTGGGCTACATATCTGTCACTTGGGAAATAAGTTTTCCATATTTCCCAACGTTGTTCAATTGTAAACCGACCCATTTCGTTTCGCGAAGGTATGATACTAACTTTTTGTCAAGACTTCGATCGGGAAACAGCTGTCAGTGTCAAAGTAACCTATGATTTAAAAAGAAACCACTAGATGGCCGAGTGGTACGGTGGTTGGTCAGTAAGTTCCCTGGCGTTGCCGCCTCAAATACAAAATTTTTCTTTTCAAAAACCACCCTTTGAAAGAACGCATCCACATTTGCAGACTTATCAAACAATAGATGACGAGAACTTTCGTAAAAATTAAAAAAATGACGAACTTTCACTACTGGTTTACAACAATCCTTTGCGGTCGTACCAGCAAAAATGGCGCCAAACATTCTGATCGCTCAATTGAGATTACCATACTACTACACTATCAATAAAAAAAAATAGAGATTAATTGTTGGCGCAACAGGGTTTTATAATAGGTACCCAAGACATCGTTTCTCACAACCATTTATTTTAAGTTTGTTTTTATTTTTGGAACATTGCTTATCCAAGGTGTCGCAAAAGTTGTGACCTGATGTTCTTTTTGGGTGTAATTTTTATAACTTAGTTTTGATCTGAAATGTATCCCAATGGAATCCATCAACTTTCACCTCTCTGAGCTGTTGTGCTAAAAGTTTAGGGAGGGCGCAAGCCCTTGGCCACCCTGCGTACGCCACTGTATGCGCCGTTGCTATATCCTGTTTGAACTACATGAGGGATTGGACCAGACATACGAGCATCACCCTAGACAGAATACATTAACGGACGACACACTAACAGACAACAATAGCAACAAACGAGGCGATTATAGGAAAAGTACAGGGTGTCCGCCGGGAAGGTATACTACTTTGTTGGTTTATAATTTTTGATTAAATGAAAGGGAATGGATCTTATAATGATAAATGTTTTACCAAATGTCGGCAATTATGTATGGAATTCAATATCAGGTAAATGTCCGCCTCTGTTGTCCGCCCCTTTTGAGCATATTTTTCAATACATTCTCACACATTTCACGCAGTATTTCATTAATTTCATCACGAATATTTTATTTGAGTTGCTCAAGTGATTCTGGTTTGTTTGCATAAACCTTGCTTTTCAGATATCCCCACAAAAAGAAGTCCGGAGCAGTCAAATCAGGCGACCGTGGAGGCCAATCAACATCACCATTTCTTGAAATAACTTGTTGTGGAAAGAGGTCTCGCAGTAATTCCATTATAATCCTGGCTGTATGCGGTGTGGCGCCGTCCTGTTGATACCACATGTTAATCAAGCCCAAAGCTTGAAGTTGTGGCGTTAAAAAGTTTTCAATCATATCACGATATCGCTCCCCATTCACAGTTACCGTTACGCCGTTTTCATTTTCAAAGAAGTAAGGTCCAATGATTCCTCCTGACCAAATTGCACACCAGACTGTAACTTTTAATGGATGCAAACGTGACTGCTGAATAATTTGAGGGTTTTCCATTGCCCAGAACCGACTATTCTGTTTATTCAGTGTCATATAGTGCGTTTTGTTGGCACGTTGTTTCTCCCAAAAATTTCACGTAACTTTCTCATCGTCATAGTAATCGATGATTGATTTTGATAAAATGTTTTAACAATTAAAACACGTTGGTTTATCGAATATTTTTCCATAATAAATTTTCGACGTGTCTACTTCACGACTGCCAAATATGAACTGTCAAGACTAATGTTTACCAAAATGGCGGCAAAACAAAGTAGTATACCCTCCCGGCGGACACCCTGTACATAACGAAGCGTCGACGAATAAAAGGGGAAAGTCACAGCAAGGTATATAGAATACATGGTATGATATTCCGGAGGAAAATATTGGTTCAGTTCTGCGCATGTACGTCACGTGTATCACATATTTTGACACTTCAGAACAAATTAGTTCACATTCATGTGCTTTATATTAGGGTTGTGGACTTTTAATTAATAAAAATGTGATTTGCAAGATATAGTGGCGAAATTGTTTTAAAGTGAGCTGATGGTGGTACGATACCACTTGTTTCCACAGCAATACAACAAAGAAATCTAATGTTGGCAGCTGTTATTCGCAGTTTTATTCTTTCAATCAAACCATAATATCAATAACCATAATGTATAAAAAGTCCTTTATAATCTGCGAAAATATTAGAAATAAAAACAAGTACATAAATCAGTTTTACATTTAGTTAAGCGTTTTATTCATTTTTCTTTTTTTTTGCAGTGATATTCGTAATTAGTGTTTTGTTAAGAATTCGAATCTTAAAGAACATTTTGCACCGGAAAAACAACTTTTTGATCGCGCGATCTAAATCAATAGGTTCGGCAAGGTCTAACAATGTTTTTATGTAATTTTGTCCAGTTTTTAGACCATTCGAGTTATATTCATTAAAAATACTTTCAAGAAGTCGTATTTTTTCGATAAAAATAGTGTTGGGTTTTCGAAGTCCACCTTCGCTGACTTGATCTGTCCATGTGAAGGATCCGGTCGGTTGTTCTTCAGCATAATTTTGCAGTAGATTCATTGGTGTCCTGGGTAACTTGCTCACTTGGAAGGGTTTTCCTTTGAAAATACAAATTTTAACCTTCACGTGGACAGTATCTACCCGGGTAGATATTTCAATTTTTATCTCTAAAAATCTCTTCGATTCGTCAGTGGATTCTGGTATGGGTCCGGCTCAGTGACTAACTTTATGATTTATTTCAGATTATTAGCATGTTCATACTTTAAAAACATTTTTATGTATAATTTTTGAAGTTAAGTGTTTTTTTTTGGCTTACATGGACAGTATCTACCCAGGTAGATATTCACCGAATTTAGATGAAATATGCTGGTTTGCTTGGATATAACATGTATCTTTTAACTGTTACAGCTGAAAAGTCCACACTTTTGTGTATATGCAAATAGACATAGCAAATAATAAAAAGAATAAAACAGTTTTTGTACCATTAATTAGGCAAATAATATAAAGTTATTCATTTTTTCGAGTGACACTTTTCACATTTTGTCTGGTTGAGACTATGTTCAGCGCAGGTTTTTTGCAGCTGACACAGGCTTGACGCGTAGCACGCTTTTTTTTTTATTTAGTTGGTAGCACATAAAGCACCCACCTTTTTGCCGTAAACGACCACTGGAATCCCGCTCTTCTGGATCGTCAGGAGTAAACTCGTCATTAGAATTGTTTGTATTTACTGGGTGACCTAACAAACACTCCATAGCGTTTCTTATGGTAAAAATACCTGTCACTCTATGATTTTGTGCCCGAGAGCTGATATGTGGGATGCATAGGTTCTCGCCCAATCTTTCCAGAAAATTTCGCCTTTGGCTTTGCTTCACAGCTGCAGGACCCAGAAAAAATTATATAGGCTGCAAGTCCTGAAAGGTCAATCAAATTATAAAATACAGCCTGTGGCCATCTTTACGTTTTTCTTTTAGTTGTGTATTGCCTCAACATGGATATTTCGTCCAATATTTTTGTATGGTGCAACCAGTTCTTTCACTATTCGCTCACCTTGATTCACATCTCTGCTGCCATTCACCTTCCAGGTATAAATTTGGCCGTTGAGAGGGTATTCTGTTTTTGAGTCACAAGCCCACCAAAATTTTATTCCATACTTGGCCGGTTTCGAAGGCATATATTGGGTAAACTTTATGTGACCTCTATAGCGAAACAAGTGCTCATCCACTGTAAGTGATTTGTACGGTCTAAAATTGAGCGTCAAATTTGAGTTGATCATATCGAAGATATCACGAATAGGAGCTGCTTTATCAGTGGCCATCCGAGATGTTCGTGTGGCATCCGAATCAAACCGTATAAATCGCGAAATCGCCTTGAATCGCCTGACCGACATTGTTGCTCGATATAGAGGAAGCGCATTGCTTTTCCAAAGTTCAGCCACTGTCTCGTAATTAGATCGGTGGCAGCCCATGACCAACAAAATACCCAGGTAGGCACAAAATTCTTGTTCGTTGATAGCTTTCCATTCTAGAGGAGCTTTTTCGGGATGTTTTTCATTCCACTTAGCGAAATCCCTGAGAGCTCTTTTCTTAGTGTGTCGACAAATTATGTCTTGAACGGAAGGGCTCATTATACGGATCTGTTAGAACTTTGGTAGCTGGATGTGGACCCACAAATGTTGTTTCTCGGAATATGTTATGCGCCCCTTCACGGCGCAAATTTGGTGCACTTTTTATCCACTTTGTGCCATCCTTACACAACTATTCACTGAAAAAATACCACGTATAGTGTTTTACCAAAATTAACTTTGCGTGCAAATTTTAAATAGGAGTGACTCTTCATTTGCGGTAAAAACCTAGCTTCAATGAGTAACGCATTCAAAACAAAGAGAAAGAGTGGCAGTAAAGAAAAATAGAAGAAAAAAAAAGAAAACAAACAAATTGAGCGAAAAAGTCAACTTTAAATGGCACAAAAAGAGAGATGCACTCAAAACCTTGGAAAAAACCGTTATCTAGAGAAAAAAAACATTATAGGTAGTAGTCAAATAAAGAGAACGAGTGAAAAATGACAGTTTAGCAAGTAAATCAGCTGTCAAGCAGAAATAACTCATAGGAAATGCATGTAATATTCTGTTATCTACCACGGTAGATACTGTCCATGTAGGTACATTAAAATTTCTGTTCATGTGAGGGTTAAATTAGGTACTAATTACGTATTTATAATTTGTTCACACTTAAAACTCACAAAATTTCGCGCACAATTTTTTGTTTTGTATTCCGGCTTTCATAATTCTCCTTGCGCGTATTGTCAGAGTCCTTGGAAGTGAAAGGCAATTCCTACTGTTTTTGGGTGAATAGTTTAGCAGCTCATGTTTCAAGTTTCGCGCATATTGGTCACTGTTAAAGTGTTTCGAGCAAACAAATGCATTATTTGCATTAAACTTGTCTTTTCTACCACACTTTTTTCATAGATTCATCCTTGGGAAATCTGAAAAACGACAATTTTTCGCGCCCGGGAACCTTGTTTTGCTTTTGTTTCTTGTCGTTGTTATTATTACAGTCGAATATCGCACAAATAACCATTTTATTTTTATTTGTTTAAAAAATATTCCACAAAAACCTTAAGAGAACGTCGAACTTGCACTGAAATGTCAAAACAGTGTGATACACGTGACGTAACAGTGTGCGAGTGAGATAGGATGCGGACATGCGCAATGTTTTACCATGTTATTCTATATACCTTGAAGTCACAGTCAGTCAGTAGTCGTGGTAGATTATCAGCCGTTAAACAGTGAGCAACCATGAGATCAGTGAAATTACCTAATATATTATAACAAAACGAGAACTTTTTTTTAATTGATCCCTACATACATGAGTAGCAATTCATCCAATTGAGAAACAAGAAAGTTATTGGACACAGCTCTGTAGTGCTACCCGTCCACAGTATTGGTACTCGTCTGGTTGATACTCCGGGGTCCTCTGTTCGTTAGCCACAGTTGCGATATTTTCAGTAGAACGACTGCTCCAGTGCCAGTCAAAAATTCACGCTGCGCCAAAACTTCCGGCGATTTTTTCCGCAAAAAATTGAATCATTTAATCCGCGTTTATGGAATAGCGATTCATGTCTGACGCGCATTTTGTGTCTGTTTACTTCACAAATGTCAAATTAGAATTGACATCTGTCGGCATTTGACTTTTACCCGACCTTGTATAACTGACAACAAATGAAATCGTTTGACAATCACATTTCGAAATAGGACGCTTTTTTATTACAGTGGGCGAAACCTGTACTCATCACACCAGAGACCAAGAAGCAGTCGAGACATTGGACTTTACCTGGTGAATCAGAACCGAAGATGGTTAATAGCACATTTACACTGCACCAACATTTCCAAATGTTGAATTTCAGATAAATGTTTAATTTCTTCGCTGCATTTGTAAGTTTGTCAAATCGAACAAACCTCTTTACGAATTCCGAACATCATTTAATGACTTTTCAGACCGCTGACATAAAATAAAATCTGTCAACAAATCAATCATTCTTTTCAGGTTATAAAAAAAGGAATTGGTTGTCTATGCATTACTTTATTCATTCATTCTTTATGTTCAACCACTTCTGATTTCTGAACAGAAAAGAAAGGAATTCTACCATTAGCTGTCAGAGACAATACCGAGACCCCCAACTTTGGCCGATTTTCCGATACTGGCCTACAAGCTATAATTTTAGTGGGTGGCAACTGGCAACTGGCAAATGCTAAGTGCGTTAGTCTTGTTAAAGAGAAATTCGTATTGACAAAAAATGTCACGTAACTTCGAAAATTCCAACTCACCAACACACTCGCACCTTTCACGCCACTTCCGCTATCGGCAAAGTGGCTGTCAGCTTTCATAGAACTTTATCCTTAAAATTTGAAATTATTCGTTCCGAGTGAATAGAATTTTTTAAGGAGTAAGGAGACTTTCACTTAAATTATTTATGAAAAATGAACAATGTAGATTGGCTGAGGGAAAATAATAACACATTTTGAGCAATTTTTCAGTTAGGTATTTAAGAAAAATTTATTCATGAAATCGAAGTTAATGATATTCAAAAGCAGAAAATACACTATGTTTGTCCTAGTATAAAAAACATGTCATTAGATAGTTTTATTAACCAAACAAATTATATTATTCGCCTTCAAAAATATAATATGATAACTAACCAATGGCATTCAGCAATTCTAAAATGTGGTATTACCGAACTCTATCACATTCCCAAACGGTTGGCAGCGGTTGGCAGCATTGATTTAATATTTTTTGTATGTTCTTGCATGTCACAGAGATTCCAAATGGACAGAACACCGATAGGAAAAAAAATTAGGGGGCCAGCGCCAAGAGGATTATCTCTGCTAGCTGTCGTTTGAAATGTTGTAATTTCAGTGGGAACGCAAAACTGGATTTCGAAATTTGTTCCCCGGAATGTTGAATTTAGATGCGGTGTGAATGTACTATTAACCTTCTTCGGTATAAGGTGGGTCTGTCGTCCAACAAGGTCATGGTGGCAGAGGTGTTGGGTCGATTCGATGCCGATTTGAAGCAAAAACGACCCCATTTGCAAGTCATTATAATAGGGAAAATTGCATAAATTAAATATACAATTGGCTACGGCATACTGGATATTCTCAAAATATGACGACAATTTGGGTTCTTACTTACTTAAGGTGGCACTACAGTCCGGGGTGGACCTGGGCCTCAACCAATACGCCCCTCCAGTTAGCGCAATCTTTGGCTAACTGCCTCCAGTTGCGCACTCCAAGTTGGTTGAGGTTCCCTTCCACTTGCGCGCGCCACCTAAGGCGAGGTCTTCCTCTACTGCGTTGTCCCTCCGGGTCGGAATCGAAGACTCTACGGGCCGGAGCGTTGTTGTCCATTCGCTCTACATGTCCTAACCATCTTAGACGACTAATGCGTACTTTTCTGACCAGGTCGATGTCGCTGTACAGCTCGTAGAGTTCGCTGTTAAATCTTCTCCTCCAAATCCCGTCAACGCAAACGGGACCAAAAATCACTCCGAAGAACTTTGCGTTCGAAGCGACCAAGAAGATCTCCATCCGTTTTTGCTAGGGTCCATGCTTCTGCGCCATAGAGCAGGACAGGGATGATGAGAGTCATATATAGAATCTCCTTAGTGCTTCTTGACAAGGCTTAACTAATCAATTGCCGTCTTAGGCCAAAGAAACAGCGGTTGGCAAGTGTGATTCTTCGCTTGATTTCTGAGGTGATGTCATTTTCAGAGTTTATAGCGGAACCGATGTAGACAAAGTCCCTAACTACCTCAAAGTTATAGCTGTCTATCGTGACGTTCTGTCCGATTCGTCGATGTTGTGTGTCCCTTCTTGTTGACAGCATATATTCTGTTTTACCCTCATTCACTACTAAGCCCATTTTTGCCGCTTCTGTACTCATACTAGCAAACGCTCCAGTAACAGCTCGCTGTGTTCTGCCAACAATGTCAATGTCGTCAGCGTATGCAAGTAGTTGCACAGACTTATGGAAAATTATGCCTCTGGTGTTGGCTTGTGAGTTTCGCACAATTTTCTCAAGAATGATGTTGAAGAGGTCACATGACAGCGCGTCGCCTTGTCTTAATCCTTTTTTGACATCAAAGGTCTCGGTGAGATTGTTTCCGACCTTTACGGAACAGCGAGCGTTCTCCATCGTCATTCTGCACAATCTGACAAGTTTGGCAGGGATGCCAAAACTAGACATGGCTCTGTATTGCTCGTCTCTATAAATGCTGTCATATGCGGCCTTAAAATCGATAAAAAGATGGTGAGTATCGATCTGGACTTCTTGGGTTTTCTCCAGGATCTGCCATAGTGTGAATATTTGATCGGTCGTGGACTTACCGGGCCTAAAACCGCGCTGATATGGACCTATCAGATCGTTGACGAAAGGTTTCAGGCGTACGCAGTGTTAAGGAGACTGATGCCTTTATAGTTGGCGCAGTTTAGAGAGTCTCCTTTCTTGTGGATCGGGCAAACGATGCTGAGGTTCCATTCATCAGGCAAACTTTCCTCTAACCAAATTTTGGAGACGAGTTGGTGTATGCACTCTACCAAGTCATCTCCGGCTGCCTTGAAGAGCTCGGCAGGTAAGCCGTCTGGTCCAGCAGCCTTGTTGGACTTCAGCTTGGATATTGCTATCCTCACTTCATTTTGGTCAGGTGGACGGAAGTCTTGGCTTTCGTCGTCCAGGTTGAATGGTTCGTTCTGCCTGACAGCGGAATTTGTGTCGTCTTCGCCGTTTAGCAGTCTGCAGAAATGGTTTTTCCATGTCCTCAGCACCGACTGTGACTCTACTACAAGGTTTCCTTGTTCGTCTCTACAGGTCTCCGTTCGGGTCTTGTTGGCGTGACACGTTCTTTTTACCTTTTGGTAAAACTTCCGAACATTGTTCCTGGAGTAACACCTCTCTATATTCTCGATCGCACGCTTCTCATGCTCTCGCTTTTTTCTCCGAAGAAGCCGATGTTCTTCCCTCCTTTTTTGCTCGTAGAGCTGACGAGCTGCTCTCGTCCTTCTATACAGCGACGCTTCGTATGCACTTTGTTTTGCTGCATGTGCTTGCCAAGACGATTTTAACGTCATGCTTAGGACATTGCTCATATGTTTTGTCGAGGAGCTCATAGAAACACTCTTTGGTAGCATAGTCTTTTTCTTCTGTGGGGGTGTTAGTGTTGTTGGAAGTGAAATTGAAGTAAAACACGACCGATGCGAAAGTTGGCTGATTTTAGACTCACCGAATTCCCAAAGACCTACCTGGAACTTCGCTTTGAACACTTCGGGAAAATGCATTTATCAGCATGACCCGAAGTGTTTGCATTTTACGAAAGTGAATCGCTGCAGTGGAATTGTGTTATTATGTTATGTGTTATTTATGTTATTACAATTCCACTTTGAAACAGATTCACTGACGCAGCTACGATTCAGCTAGCCATGGCTTCCATGCGTATTTGGGGCATAACAGGGGCGTGAGCGCATATTAGGCTAATGTTGGCGAATTGGGGTTCGGACTTGGGAAATTCATTTACTCAGTTGATTTTTCGAAAAAGTGCAGTGAATTCAAATTTTACGCAGTAGATTTTTTTTGTTGTTTTTGAATTTTCTATGTAATTTGCTTTTATCAATAGGTATATAATACAAAAAAAATTGCATCTGTAAGACCGCAAATAACTCGAGAACGGATCGTCCGATTTTAGTTATCCTTTCTTCGTTGTGTTTGTCCACTCCTAAGGAAGGTTCATACGGTGAGAAAATTTAAAAATTTAAAAAGGATATTGGAAAATTCGCAAAAACTAATTTTCCATAGATTTTGTACGGGGATTTATTTTAAATTTTTTTCTATCGGAATATTTTATTTTATTTATTTATTTAGTAGATTTCCTTTGCGGAAACCTAATATTTATTTATTATTTTATTTTATTTTATTCTTATATTGATGATGAATGTATGACTGGAAATGACCTTTCTTGAAATTAAACCTAAAACACGTTTTTACACACAAAAAAAAAAAGATCTTATTAAAAAAGTGCAGTATTTGCAGAGAGGCAGTAGCGAAGCAGTAAATTATGTTTCTTCTTTTTTTTAGACTGTTTTTTTTTTTTTTTTTTTTTTTTTTTATTACAGTAAAGTGCGAGCCCTGACGACACAAACCGCGAAATGCAAACCGCGTGAACGAAATTATGTATACCCAAATTCTTGGTATTTGTGTATTGTCGCAGTGGCACGGTTTTTGAACGTTACAATAAACTGTTTTAGATATAGCAAAGGCGATAAACAAATTGCAGAATATAATGTCTACCATATTGCACCTCCTTTTTTGTCATCTGACAGGGAAAATAAAAGTCGTGTTGTGTCCTCCGTTACACCTTATATCAACTCATTCGTTTTGTGGCGCGTTCTTGACATTTAACATTTATTCAAGTCGCTGCATCTTTCTTAAATCTCGGACTTACCCATTGTTACAAAGTGAGGTCACTAACGAAGTGGTAATTTTTTTTCCCTAGTAAAATCCTTGTCTTTCCATTATTCACACTTTAAAATTGAGCCTTGTGATGCTGTCAATAGAAGTCAAGTTAAAGTTGCATCCCAGAAGTGGAAATAAAACTCAAAGGAGAAAATAAAAACACTCTCCCTGACAGTGGAAAAGCGAGTAAATGACAATAATGGCCAGAGGTGTACCGGAAATAAGCTGACTATTTCTAAGATGATGAAGAATGGAATAAAATGAAACGAATGTAATACGCTTTTCCACAGAGTTAAGGACATTCACACAAAAGAGTCCACGAAGCTAGTGTAACTGAAGGGTATTTGCGAGTGTTCATTGTCGGTGCTCTTTGTTTTGCAAGAATTGGCTTTAGGTTTAAACTGTGCACCGACAAGAGACGGGCATCTTTATGGTAAAAAAAACAATTGACGGCAATTAGAAGTAAGCTGCGATTTATTACCAGACAATGCCAGCAATGGGCGTTTGTTTGATTTGTGCGGTTGACAACTTCTATATGGTGAATTAAATTTCATTTGCTTTTAAAATAAATTATTATAAAGAAATTTATTACGTGGAAATCTTTAAAAAGTCAATTAATAGGCTCGTGACGATAGCAGTAGTCAGTTAGTTAGATAATTAGACTATTTATTTATTGCATAAAATACTTAATTAAAATAAATACAATTCCTTAGTCTTTAGCGGTTTGGCCGTAGGCCGTCTACCAGACTGACATTTCTAACATATATATATATTTATACCTATTATTACTTTTTTTTTTTTTTTTTTTTTTTTTTAAATTAAGTTTCGGTAACGTAGGGCAATCGTTGTTAACCTATGTAATGCGTCCCAACCTCTGTCACCGTTGAATATCCTTATAGCTTCATCTAACTCAAGCGTACGTACTCCAAAGATATTTAAACGGAATTCGTTTAAAATGGGGCATACTGCTAGGAAGTGGTACACATCCTCACGTTCTTTCCGGTTACATAAGGAACACAGTATAGGAAGTTCTGGGCGATGTGGGATGTAATTAAGGGGTAAGAGTTCCCCTCTTATTCTAAAGATGTTGCTCAGTTTGCTATAGTATGACCTGTGTTGAGATATCAGCGCTTCGCTTTCAAATTGATCATATAATCTTTGACCTGTTTTCTTCAGTAGGGTTGTGAACATGTTCTCCAGAGATACTAATGGCTCATTGGGCGCAACAGATAGATTGTACTCGCATGCAGAGGCCAGCCTTTCCCACTCTTGCACGCAAATTCCTTTGGTGGATAACATGTGTGATAAAACAATTTTTGGTAATCTGTGCTCGCTCATTGCCATAACTCTTAACACATAATCCAGGTGGAGTCTGTGTGTGTCCAAAAACAGGGGGGCTATACCTGTCTCCAAATGGAGCATGTAGGTAGGTGAACTGTTCGGCAGTCTAAGTGTCCTTTTTAAAAAATAACGAAGAAACTTTTCTACCTCTTCGAATGCTCGATACCCCCATACTTGTGCTCCATAAAGAACAATGGAAGCTGCAGTTGCGCGGAATATTTTCTGCTTCGAGCTGTGCGATATGTTTTTATTGTTAATGCAACTTCCCCAAACTGCACCGATTGCTCGTTTTGCTTCCGCTAATTTCGAAGTTAAGTGCCTCTTCATATTCAGGTTTGATGCAATCAAAACACCTAAGTATTTATATTCGCGCACAACTTCAATTGGCACGCCTGATATGTCCATTTTTCCCTTCGGCAGTACCTTCCCCCGCCTTCCCTGAAAATCATCATCTTCGACTTTGCTAGGTTTAGAGACAAGTTCCAGGTTTTGCAGTAGGCTTCCAGTTTGTTTATCATCCGCTGTGCACCTTCTACAGTATCTGAAAGGAGAGCCATATCATCCGCAAATAACAGCGCAGGAATTCGTGTTCCGCTTATCTGTATTCCTCCACTAATAGCGTCTATTATATCGTTAATATATAAGATGAACAGCATCGTGCTAAGGATACATCCCTGTTTTACACCCATAGTCGTTGGGAATTCCTCAGATAAGTGTTTTCCATCCCAGATGGACGCCGTATTGCTATCGTACATAGCCCTCAAAACATTAATGACTTTAGTTGACAGTCCAATTTTGTACAGTTTGTAAAAGAGAGCTTCTCGAGGAATGGTATCAAAAGCTGCTCGGAAATCAACGAAAAATACATATAGTTTTTTGTGCCTCTTTTTATAGGTCTCGGCTATATTCACAAGCGAAAATATTTGGTCAATGGTTGAATATTTAGTTCTAAAACCTGCTTGAAGTTCGTGCAGAATTTCTTCGTTTTCAACCCACGTGGTCAGTCGATTGAAAAGTACTGCCGCAAATAGCTTAGTTGACGTATTCAGGAAAGATATTCCCCTATAATTAGCTGGGTCCCCATAGTCTCCCTTCTTGTGTAACGGGTATATTATCGCCTTGCGAAAGCTCTCTGGGACGTCCGCCGTTTCAAAGATCCGGTTGAATTCTGATGTAAGGGCTGTAAGAAATTCGGGGGTACAGTTCTTGTAGAATTCAAAGGGCACGCGATCTTCTCCTGGTGCTTTGTTCATCTTTGAATTTGAAATTGCACTCTGAACTTCTTTTAGGGTAATCGGTGTATCCAGGAATTCGATAGCAGTAAAATAAAGATATAGCCTTACGAATACGAATATTTTTAGTTTGGACTCTTAATTTAAAGTCGAGACTACAATTTGTTATTAGTACGGTGCTGAAATTATATTTCATGGTAAAATCGCTTGGATTTCGAATCAAACATCCATCCATTTGGGATGTAATGCGATAGTCGTCTAGCGGTCAATTAAATGCGTACATGCTCCAAAATCATAGCCGAACAGAGTCTAACTATATTTATCTATCTCTAGCTGCAATGACATTCCGCAGAAATCCGATTGTCTGCCACGTCTGACGCAGTATTTTCAAACTCTCCATTGAAGTTTTGCGGAATTTTGCCAATGAATTCTTTGTCATCCACATAAGCAAGTAATTGTACAGCGTTTTAAAAAATAAAGGCTGGTTTGAGACCTGCATGTTTCGAACAACTTTATTAAGAATGATGTTGAAGTCACATGAATTATTCCTGTTTTTTTTGGCATCAAAAGTCACGGTGAGGTTGTTTCCGAACTTTATGGAGAAGCGGGCATTATCCATAATTTGACAAGTTGCCATGGATGTTAAAACTAGACATGGTTTGTTCAGCTGCTGGTCTCTGTAGAAGCTGCCATAGGCGGCTTTGGAATGTCGATAAAAAGAATACGCGTTACGACTTAGAATACTTGGGTTTTTCATCGGCGGTGGAATTTTCTGGCCTAAAACTGCACCAGGTTATTTACGAAAGGTCTTAGGCGTTTTAGCTTTTACATGCTTGTATGTTGTGCTCAGCGCTGCCACTTTGCTACGATCATAGCGAAACTGCTACGCGATTTCCGATTTGCTACGCTGCTACGCACTCTCCCTAAAAACCTCCATTTTGCTACTTTTTTTTAAAGCACGAAATGTCAACATAAATCTTGCAATTTTTCTTGAAAAAAAATAAATAAACGAAAATTATATTCAATCCTTACTCACTTTCCCACACCAACTTATATTCTTTTCTACCATACCCAACAAGTAGGTACCCATTTATTCGGATGCGTTAGTTTTTTTGAATTTGACTGGAATCAAAAATTATATTTTGGAGTTTTGAGTTTTGCTACGCAAAATAAGTTTTCTACACAAATTTGCTACGCAAATTTTTTACCTTGTGGCAGAACTGGTTGTATTATGTAAATTAAAAAATATGTATTAATTATACGTCGCACAAACGCCGATTAACTTCTGCGTCCCGCACAACGGAAAAGAAATGGTCCATTGTTCCTACGTTTGGTATATTTTGCCAAACATAAGGCTAAGCCAAGAGATAATTTGTGATCGTAATGGAATTCAAACCCGCTTGCAGAAGTCAATTCTATGAGACCAGTAGCGATATCTCAAACCATCGAGAAAATATCAGAGTTGAACATTACCAATCTCGTGGTCCCCTGACTTTTTGGTCCGCAAGTGTTCCGCTGAATTTTGGTTCACAAGTAATTGTTGTACTACTTAAAATGTTTGGTGCTAGCAAGCCTGTCAGGTAGCTACCAAATAGTCAGGATCGAGGTATATAAAACTACATGGTATGATATTGCGCATGTCTTCTTGCATCTCTCTCTTACACTGTTACGTCACTCGACGAAAACACATTTGACATTTCGGTGAAATTTTTTGTAAAAGCGTTGTGTTTTCTACTTTAGCTCGAAAAATAATTATTTAAAAATAAAAGAAGGTAAATATTAGTGGTTTGAAATTGGTACAATATGCAGTGTTTGGTTGCAAAAGCAACAATAACAAAAAATTAAGTCGAAATAAGACAGAAAAAAATTTAAAAACTTAAATTCTTCCGGTTTCCAAAAGATACAAACCTCGAAAAAAGTGGTACATAAGTGCGGTCGTAAAGACAAATTTAATGTACAAATTTCACCGGACTGCGTTAATGAAGAAGATGAGCTTTATATTATGATATCTGAAGATTGTCCCGGTAGTGTCATAACTTCCACATTGTTCTCAGATTTCACTGAAGAAAACCACAACACGAGTATCCCAGATGCTGCTAAACTAGAGACTCTTGATAAAATATTATGTACAATTCTACCTCACTTAAATGTTGCTCTAATTACATCAATCAGTTAATGTTGCTTTCTAAAAATAGTACCTTGGAAAAATAAATAAAGAAACAGTTTTTTCGATGTAAAATGTTTTTTAAAACTAAAATTTTTAATTCACAAATACACGAAAATGTAAACACGAATAAACGAAAACTAAACAAGTTAATAAAATGAAACTAAAATATTTTTTTATTAAACTCCTTTGTTTTCCAATAGGTTCTAGCAGATAACATTTCGGCTACCTAGCCGTCGTCGTGCCCGTTGATTAGAATAGGAAGTTGCTATGGGAAATTCTGAGGAATTCTGTCATCTTTGCTGCTATTGCTCCTGCTGGCCATTCTCATGCGCATCAAAAGGCTGACTAGTGATTTTCTGGTAATGCTATCTCCACCTTTAGGGATATAAAAATATCGAATTGTATATTAGATACAAACAAAACAAAAAATGATGTTATTACCTTCCATTGAGTTTAGGTAACATTTTGCAGCTTTTCTTGCCGATTCTAGATAGGCAAGATTTTCATTAATCTTTCTGACGGACTTCAGCATTCTTGTCCAGTCGGTGACCAGTTCGACGCATCTTGTCTTCTTTAATACTGGCGCAAAAGATGTAGCGGCCAAGCGAGTTGCTTTAAAAGTTTTCATTGAAATGCAAAAAATGTCATTGAATTAATGATTCATAAGCAATTATATACATAACTTGTACAATATTACACTTGAAAACAGCACACAAAATACTTTTATTATAAAAAATAAAACTTTCAAACAGAAAACCACCCGTATATGAATACATTTTCAGAGAAACGTCAAAATAGTTGTCGTCATGTGACGTAGATGCGCAGAACAAGCGAAAAATTAATCGCGGAATATCATACCTTGTAGTTCTATATACCTTGGTCAGTATTGTCGCAAGACGGACCTGTAGACCGTTAGTACTTTCGCCAGACATGTAGAATAGGGATATAACGGAGGTGGTTTTACCGGAGTCGGAGTTGAATCGGAGTCGTCGATGTGATTATATCGGAACCGAAGTCGTATTCGGAGGTGCAATTTAAACCGGAAGTTCCGACATATCGGATTCGGAGTCTAAGCTCCGTATCATCCCTAATGTAGAAGGCCGGGCCTGTCGCCGGACGGACCTGCAGACCGTTGTGACTGTCGTAAGATGAATTGAATATGTAGACTGCCGTGCGTCGCCGGGACTGTCGCAAAATGGACCTGTAGTCTGTAGACCGCCGGGACTATCACCAGACGGCCCTGTAGACCGTCAGTACTGTCACAAGATGGAACTGTAGAAGTGTAGACTGCCGCGGCTGCCATAAGTAAGATGAACCTGTAGACAGCCGGGACTATCTGAAGACGGACCTGTGGATCGTCCGTCATGACTGTCTCAGAATATCCCTGTATACAGCTGGGAATATCTGAAGAGTAAGTCGGGCCTATCTATAGAAAACTGTCAGGACTGTTGACCCATCTAGATAACGGAGACTATTTTTGAACCGAACACATTATAATTGAAAATATGTTTGAATTATAACTTTGAATTGTAAAATTGTTTGTATTATAACCACTTATTGTAAATTAACCCAATTTTTCTAAGAAAAAAGATAATAAAAGGAAACTCCTCTACCCGAAGTCAGTATTTATCTGGGAAAATTCTTGGCAATCCGGCGAGCTAACCTCAGCTTTCGGCAAAAACCACTCCACACCATTATCAAGCTATCTTGTGAGTTGTGAGATTTGAGTTTGAATACTTCTATGCTCCACCCTCCCCATCTTTTGATGGACGCAAGTTTTCGCTTTTGTCGTCCAAGTTGAATGGTTCGTTCTGCCTGACAGGCACTACGTTCTTCTTCGCAGTTTAAGAGACAGCGAAATTATTTTTTCCCACATCCAAAATACCGACTGTAGCCCCACCTGCAGGCTTTTCCGATCAACTCTTGAACTCTCTGTTCAGAACTTGTTGCCTTCAAACGGTCCGTTTGTTTTTCCTGAAGTAGGACTAGGGCTTCTTTTAAGGTGTTCACATCGACAGTCTAAGTGCAGCTGTGGCAACTATCAAAGACAACACCTATTTTACAACCTAACTTCAGTCGCCGCGTTTTTTTATGGCTTCTGGGTATCGATGCCGCTGGTCTTGTTTGTTTGATGGAATCGACTTTTTGAATTGTCGAGTTACATGTGATCGGGCTAAACCTCAAGCGGTTAGTGGCAATTGTAGCCGTTCTCCTCGTAATGAAAGAAGGTCTCTGTGAAGTCTAAGATATCTGCATTTGTATGCCCTTTGGTATCACTACATCAAAAATGACCACAAACCTCTTAACATCCATTCTGTACTATACAATTCACTGTTCATTACATTAGCACCATCCTGATGCTATCTCAAACGAGGATGTATTTTTTTCCGCACTCAACGCATAAAACAAGAAATCCCTTCCGGTACACATAACATAACATCCCACCCATCCGCAGGATAAGAAAAAACTCCAACTTTACATAGAAATCTAACCTAATCTAACTTGCAATCCATCTCGTGGATACAATTTAATTTCTCGCCACACGCAAACTGAAATATTATTCTACTTGTATAGGTCTCTGTGTAGGTATACACACAAATAAAATCCAATCTGTGGCCAGTATTTATATTGCCCGTGGCCAGCTATGAGTAGTACTTCGTTATTGTTCGTGGGCCAATAAATCTCATGGCATCAGTATAAATCTATAAACTCTATGCTTTTGGTATTTCGTTTCCTTTAAAATTGAAGAACATTATAACAGCCAATGGCTTTGGCCACCATTTGGCTAAGACGAAAGAGCCGGGCCCCATAAATGTGTAACAAAGAAATTTTTATATCTCGCTGGAGAATTATAAAATGTAAATGGGTTTCGATTAAACACTTTATATACTCCATCTCAGTGTATGTGTGTGTGTGTACTTTTTTGAGATTTATCGGCATCGATATAAATCGGTATTTCGGCGATAATCCAAGTAAGATGGGCAACCCCGATTAATGGAGTTCGATTTTATTGATTGAGTTACAACATATAAGTTGAAACAATTGCGATATTTACGGGTCGTCCTTTTGGGGTGTGATGGAGTTCTCGACGCTCCAGTTTCCTTTCACGAAAAAACAAAAAAACGAATAGATCGATCTATTGTTCCCAACTTTGCAAAGCGAAATAGGAAAAACGACCTTCGTATGTGAAATCTAAAAATTCCATATATTAAATATGACACGTGCAGCAGAACTAAAAAAGCCCTAGACTGCTACAAGAGGCAGACATAATGGCTATCTTGGAAAGAAGTGCGCAATGGTCTGGCCCGGACAAAAGACGGATACAAAACTGACACGGTGATTGCTTTGGGGTATGGGGAGGAGGTGTAGTGCCTGTTGACATGTTGATTTGTCATATTTTGCAATTCTGTCCAGCAGGCTTATGGAAGAGGTCTTGAGCTTTCTGTACGCTCACGCCTCCACAGAAACAAAAGATCGTCCCTCAGTTACCACAAGCTTTTCAAAAAGTCCTTCAAGGTGATTTTACACGAGAATAGGCAAGGATAACGTCTTTTGTAATAGAGATGTAAAGCACAGACTATTACACCGCCTCTGGCAACGGAATTATGTTAACCGAATTTGCTGCGGGGTGAAGTCTATAGTAAGCATAAGATTTCCACATTTTAATATTCATAAGGAGACAGGGCGGTCTCCAGATCTGGATCAACAAAACCGTCAGAAAAATGTACTACAGATATGTTTTTTTGAAAAAAAAAAAAACTTAAGTTGGAATTTTTCGTTATTGCGGGATTCGAACATGGGAGATGGGAGATGGGACCCCTCGCTTAGTAGTCCAACACACTAGCCACTGCGCCAACCGGTTAAATTAATATTTAGTTTATGGCTCTAGACACGATCTTTCCAAAGATTTTTTAATACGCCGATAATGCCGACATGATTGGTAGAACAATGAGTCCGTTTGCTAGTATAGAAGCTTAAGGGTTTGGCAGTTTACATGGGTAAAATATCAACAAGAAGGTACACCGTATATCGACGAATCGATCTGGACGGCATAATCGGCTATGACTTTGCTCTGTTATAAATTGTTACGATAACCTGAAACCATATGTCAACGAACTGATTGGATCCAATCAGTGCGGTTTTAGGCCCGATATGTCCGCAACCGACCAAATATTCACACTAAGGCAGATCCTGGAGAGAATCCAAGAAGTCCAAGTCGATACCCACCACCTGTTTATCGATTTTAAGGTCGCATATGACAGCATTTATAGAGACGAGCTATATAGAGCCATGTCTAGTTTTGACATCCCTGCCAAACTTTTCAGATTGTGCAGAATGATGATGGAGAACGCTCGCTGCTCCATAAAGGTCGGCAACAATCTCACCGAGACCTTTGATGTTAAAAAAGGATCTAGATAAGGTGACGCGCTTTCATGTGACTTCTTCAACATCATTCTTGAGAAGATTGTGCGAAACTCACAAGCCAACACCAGAGGCACAATTTTCCAAAAGTCTGTGCAACTACTTGCATACGCGGACGACATTGACATCATTGGCAGAACACAGCGAGCTGTCATTGGTGCGTTTGCAACTATAAGTACAGAAGCGGCAAAAATGGGTTTAGTAGTGAATGAGGGCAAAACAAAATATATGCTGTCAACAAGAAGGGACACACAACATCGACGAATCGGACAGGACGTTACGATAGACAGCAATAACTTTGAGGTAGTTCGGGACCTTGCCTACCTTGGATCCGCTTATAATTAGAAAATGGCATCGCCTGAGAAATCAGGCGAAGAATCACACTTGCCAACCGCCGTTATTTCGGTCGAAGAAGGCAATTGGTTAGTAAGGCCCTGTCGAGAAATACTAAGGAGACTCTTTATAAGACCCTCATCATCCCAGCCCTGCCTTATTGTGCAGAAGCATGGATGCTATCAAAGGCGGATGAAGATCTCCTTGGTCGTTTCGAACGCAAAAATCTTCGAGTGACTTTTGGTCCTGTTTGCGTTGACGGGCTCTATTCAACAGCGAACTCTACGAGCTCTACAGCGACATCGACCTGGTCAGAAAAGTACGCATTAGTCGTCTAAGTAGGTTAGGATATGAAGGGCGAATGGACACCAACGCTTCGGCCCGGAGAGTCTTCGATTCCAACCCGGAGGGACAACGCAGTAGAAGAAAACCTCGCCTTAGGTGGCGCGCGCAAGTGGAAGGGAACCTCAACCAACTTGGAGTGCGCAACTGGAGGCAGTTAGCCAAAGATCGCGCTAACTGGAGAGACGTATTGGTTGAGGCCCAAGTCCATCCCGGACTGTAGCGGCTCACGCGCATTCTGGTCCATGGCAAAGGCAATCAGTAATAACTTTAGTTGCTCTTCTTTTCCAACTCTAGTAAAAGAAGACGGCACGCTAGCAACAACACCTAAAGAAAAGGCAGATCTTTTCGCTGGCATGTTTTCAAAGAATTCTACCCTAGATTCTGCACAGCTAGAGCCACCAAATATCCCGAGGATACAATCATCGATGGCAGAAGTGAAATTTCGGCCTAGAATAATTCAACGCATCCTTAAAGAACTAGATTGCAATAAGGCAACGGGACCCGATGGAATCCCGGCTATAGTACTCCATAACTATGCACCAGAACTTGCACCTGTACTCTCTAAGCTGTTTAACATGTCGTACTCCCAGAAGACGTTTCCTTCTTGCTGGAAGACCGCTCGCATTCAACCTATTCCAAAGAAAGTGAAGAAATATCTGCCACAAAACTATCGTCCAATAGCGTTACTTTCAATGCTCTCTAAAGTAATGGAAAAGGCAATAAATGTCGAAATAATCAAATGTCTAGAAGGCCATCGATTAATAAGCGACAGGCAATACGGATTTCGGAGCCGTCGTTCCACTGGTGACCTGTAAAGCTACGTAACGTACTTATGGACACAATCAATTGAACAACACGGCGAATCCAGAGCCGTAGCCTTGGACATATCAAAGGCATTTGACCGAGTCTGGCATAGAGCCCTATTAGGCAAATTAGCGTCTTACGGATTACCACAACAACTCTGCGGAAGCGGATAGATGCAAAATTTTCTTCTGGGAAGATCGATCCAAGTTGTTGTAGATGGTGTATCATCCAATTCGTTTGCTATAAATGCAGGAGTGCCCCAAGGATCTATTCTTTCTCCAACTCTATTTCTTCTCCACATCAACGATTTGCTTGGATCGACAAATATTAATATCTACAGCTTTGCAGATGACAGCACTCTTATATCCTCCATCTCGAACAATGGGCCTGTGAATACGGCTACATCACACAGTCAGAGATGTGAACAAATTAATTCTCTAAATGATGATCTGGACAAAATCTTGAAGTGGGGAAAGGACAACTTGGTTGTATTTAATGCAAGCAAGACACAGCTTACAACATTTTCCAGAAAAAATGAATCAGTTCCTCAGATCCAAATGGATGACCATCCAATCCATCACAAGGACTCAATGCACCTTCTAGGAGTCACAGTCAACTCAGGAATCACATGGCAGAACCACATATCCTATATCGCAAAATCGGCGTCCGCAAAGTTGAGCTACCTATTTAGAGCAAAGAGGTACTTTAGCCCCAAGCAACTTCTCCTTCTCTACAAAGCACAGGTTAGACCAGGCTTGGAGTTCTGAGGAACTCAAAGACATTATCCCTCGAAATGCAACTTTTGGGCGCCCAACAAGACAGGCTGCTAATGCTCATGACCATACAGTACACTTGACAACCGCGAGGACATCAACTTTCAAAAACTCCTTCTGTTACAAGACAAGCAAACTTTGGAACTCGCTTCCTGGGGATATATTTCCAGAAGACTACAATTTGCAGCAATTTAAGTGCAGAACAAAGATACATCTGCATCTCGGGGCGCTGTTGAAACGTTATAGGTTCGCCTTTCCCGGGAGAAGTATATAAAAAAAAAAAACCTAAGTAAGTAAGTAAATAATTACAAATCGACCATCGTGCGGGAGATCATGAGTTTCTTTAGTTTCGGCTGGTTGACAAATATGTGCGACATTGCGGATGCCCCGCCTCATTCATCACGTTCACCAGCAATCCCAAATGAGCAGAGAATGCGCAGTTCTTACTTCGTGGGCAAACTTCGAGCAACCGCCAAAAGGCATTCCCCACGATTTAAAAAAAAAAAATGGAAAATGATCGTGAAGCATTCTGTTTTGGTTATTTGAGAAAATCTGACCTGACCAAGTCGATTCAACCATTATGGATGAAATAGGCACCCGATAAAGAAGCCGGAAATCTATGAAGTTGCAACTATATACATTTAATTCAGGGGCTTGATTTGTTTTTAGAAATAATTTAATCAATTGAAATGGCACGAAGTCCGCCGGGCCGACTAGTTTGTATATATAATAATGGTGAACCTCTCTCGCAATAATACAAATCGATGTAGAAAATCACTTTGCCCTGCAAGCCGATTTATCTTTCTGCCGTTGCGTTGCTATTATTGCAACAAATTGACTTCAGAATGAATAAAATATAACATTCGGCCCCGTCTGCTCCATTTGGAAAAGCTTTAACAAAATCCCCAGCTAGAGCGGTGTGATTATTTTTACATCACTGCGATGCATACCTACATTCATGTATATGAAACCTTCAATGGGACGGCATGTATCTGAACTCCCTCAGGTTGTTGGTAAACTCCACCAAAACATGCCGGCTCTAGGATAATTAATTAACAATTATTCCACGTAAATATGCAGACCATTATCTAAAATGCACACATATGGTGGTGATTCGTCCTGTAAGTGCACCACCCTATTCCGTATAGAGGTGATAAATCGTCGTGATTTTTTTTTTACATCTGGCGCACCCGATGTCCTTCATGTACTGGAATCTAATGCTTAACTTAATGGAGTTTAATTAACCGAAAACAGATAAGCATCTGTGTTCCCCATTATAGAGCCTCGAACCTCGAAGGCGCATGATTTGTTAAACACAGGCTAATTGCATGTTAATTGCTTCCATGGGAATTGTGTATAAAAAGGATACTGCAGTGAATATCATTTTGAATGCGCATAAATGGGACTAGGGTATCTGATTTCATGTATACCTTAAGGTCTGGTTTCCACTTCTATTCAGTGATAACATCCCCTGCCACACATCGAGGGCAGGGAAAAGACACACTCCGCAATCGTGCGGGGCAAAGCATGGCAAATGGTCTATACCTACCTCTTTATCGAGGTGCATTGGATTCACTTAAACGACTAGTCTCGCGTGACTATATGACACAGAAGCGTGATATCCGTCTAACGATAACGATTGTATCTTCTGCACTCGATCGCTGCCTTTTCACTTCACCTTTGATTGATGCGGGCTAAGGTGCAGCACGGGGTCCGGTCCGTTTGGCAAACATGAACTGGCCAAAGTGGCATTGTTATTGATTACACTGAAATGTGAAACGCTATTGGCAGATAAGGGGTGGTGGTGGTGAATTTATTTGCTAACTAGATTAAATTGATAAAAGTTGATAAAGGGCTTTTCAATAAGGACGGGTCGATGTTAAATTGGAATAAAGCAAGTTGTATGTGAGGTACCTATTCAGTGACTTTTTTTTTATTTATTTGGAAGGGCTAAGTATGCCATAAAGGATAGAATATAACATCGTTCATGCATAAATGCCCGCCGCGGCTTATCACAGTAGTACGGATCTGGGTGTACCATATTTTAATGTCGCATTGATACGACTGAATTTGAGCTACACTGGATTTAAGGGCATTGGTCGATTGTGGCTTATTAGCATAGACCTATGACTTTAAGAAACCCTATAAGAAAAAGTCTAGCGGGGTCAAAACGCACGTCCTTTGTAGACAATTCCGGTCACCACTGCGAGACCATTGACCATTTCGTCAAAAGAAATTAGATAGCATTGTTCTGTATAGTCAATTTTAAAAATGGCGCCGCGCCCCGCGCCTGGGTTGGCGTCGTCCAATATATGGAAATTCAGCCTTTCCTCCAAAAATGCACCTCGTTATTAAGGATGATTTTTCGCTCGAATTTGGGGTCCTCTTTCAAACCCTCCTAAGCCTCGTCAACCAGCGAACAAACGGTGTTATCTATGACCAATAACTTTGAGCTAGTTAGATTTTGTGCTGTAGGCCAAAGTCCAAATGCAAAATTCGGTAAGTTGAAGTCTGCGAAAAGCGAGCTTTTTGAGTACGGCGAGAAGTTGACATCGTGTTTTCTTGTGCACAAAGCGCGGTAATGTTTTTGATTGTTTACCGAAGCGGTTGTCTCGAATTTGGCCACCAAACGTTGAATAGTAGACCCTTAAGTGCTCACATCTCTACCGCTTTCCAGCAACCGGGGGATAAAGACTGAAATTATTTTATCATGAAACTTGATTCAATATGTAACTTTAAAAACGGAATCGATAACTTATCGCGATTTGTCACAGTATACTTACGTCAAACTGGAGGGAATTTAAAACACCAATAACGAAAGTGTGTGCACTACCGAGCAACTCAACAATTAATAAAAACGATATTATTTATTTAATTAAATCACTTAGTTTACATAATTTCATCAAAGCATTTCATCAGAGCATTTCATCACTCGCATGAAACACAACAGTTTTCCAGACAAATTCACGGAACCAAGTAAACATTTGTTAAGTGGACTTATCTCCCAATTAATAAATAAAATAAATAGTTGGCGCAACAGGTCCGGAGAGACCCTAGGCCTAGCTTCTCACAACCATTCGTTTTGTGTGAGTTTCCCATGTTATCTCCCAATTAGGGTCGTTTTAATTCCCATGTGGAGTTAATCCCGTGGATTTATTTCCCTGTACCAAACAATATTGTACACATTTTATTATTAATTAAATGAAAACTTACCTGAACAATTACAAATGTTTCCCGCTTCATTCCACTGCTTATAAATAGTATTTTTATTTTTATAATCTTTATGATTGTCCTGCCCTTAATGGGTAGCTGTGGGCAGCTGAAATGAGACTTTACGCGCTTATTTTCTCCAATTGAATACCTCGTCGCTTAACGACCTACGATATTATTTTATAATTATTATATTAAATGTAATTGGGTGTCGGTGTTGTGAAAGTAAATGGCTCTGCGAAATAAGTCCCCAACAAATTATACAGGAAACAATTCCTTTTTTGGGGCCTTATTTCCTAATGAAAATTGAGAAAGAAGAAAAGCAGGCATGTTGCCTCCCTGCAATCCCCCTGCTTGGGTTTACTGTTAGATTACAGGGTGGGTGCGAGGTTGATTATATACAAAGTTCTTTTAATCTAAATTAATTTATCCAATATCAACAATATTAAATAAAAAGTAGTTTTCGTTATTTTTAATTTCATTATGAAATAAACCAAAAATTTGGGGCCTTATTTCCTTTTTTGTTGGGGCCTTATTTCATGCGGCTCTGCGAAATAAGGCCCCAATAAAATAAGGCCCCAAAAAATTATACAGGAAACAACAACAACGATTTTGAATAGACAGATGAACGCGATAAAATGACGTGACGACTTACGGATTATCCTCTACAAGGATCTAATAACGAGTGGCTGGAATGGGGCGTCAAGGGGCTGTCAGTCGACTTATTTGGTCATAGAATGTGTCCGTTGAGACATACGGTGGGTGGGGCAAGCCAGTGCCAACCCCAACATCATCTGGCACGTCTTTGGGACGATACGATCCTCACCAAAGAGCGACCGTTTTAAGTTAGATAGGGCTATATAACCCTATCTAGTTAAGCTTACGGTTTAAGGTTAGATAAGGAATAGTAAGCATAGTTAGAGTAGTTTGATTGCATCTGCTCCCCGGACTCTCTCCTTGGTGGGGCATAGGTTGTTGAGCTTTCCTTTTTCTCTTTTCTTTCAGTCCCTTCTCTTTTCTTTCCTATCTTTGATCTGTCAATTAGAAGTCACTCTTAATTAGATCTCCGCCTATCCTTTTTTTATTTCTTTTGGCACGAATTTTTTT
>OX297853.1:32746096-32913264 GCA_946477585.1 Cheilosia urbana | reverse complement strand
TCATAAACCCTCCCAATTAGGGACGTCAGACGTCCGCCTTTAGGGTCCCCTTTTCTACAAAAATATGCTGTTTGTCCTCCATAGTACAAACCACTGTTTCCCTTATTAACCTTCCGTTAGGCGCGCCCTATTTTCTCACACCGTTAGTCGCGCTACACCTGTGAGGTGATTTCTCAAGTTTTGACTTTAAACACATTTTACAACAAGTAAATCCATAAAAGAAAATAGTTAACAAAATTTATATAAATAATATATTTTATTGCATCTTAAAATAAATAAATAAGTAAGTAAATAGTTAAGTAATAAAAAAACTTGAAAGAAAAAAAAATTTAGACTCTTTTTCGTTGCTTCGTGAAACCATGACCTACACAGTCAAACTTTTGGCTAATTTGCGCAAAAAATCCGTTCTCGTGCTCATTGAACTTCCTGTTTTTATATAGCTTTAGTCAAGTCCACTCAAATTTGAAAAAAAAAAAAATTGAAAATCACACATTTAAAAAAAATTACCTATTTAGGCGCGTTGCACCTGTGAGGCGTATTAAGGCCCGTTTTGACTCCGACGTAACACGGACAGAGGTCGCGATGGTACAGGCAACTAGAGCAACGGAAATGAGGAAGGTATAGTCGAAAGGGCGGGGTGCTAAGCCACTGTACGTGAGTTTGGCGCCAAAAATAAAAAATGTATGCACCTGTGAGGTGCGCGCGACTAACGGAAGGTTAAGTCAAAATTAAATAAAAGAAATCATTCAATTCAAACTTTGAAAATACTTTCTTTTAATATTTTGGGATTTGGAGGAGAAGATTTAACAGCGAACTCTACGAGCTGTACAGCGACATCGACCTGGTCAGAAAAGTACGCATTAGTCGTCTAAGATGGTTAGGATATGTAGAGCGAATGGACACCAACGCTCCGGTCCGGAGAGTCTTCGATTCCAACCCGGAGGGACAACGCAGTAGATGAAGACCTCGCCTTAGGTGGCGCGCGAGTTACATTATGTACACCGACAAAGCCAACAGCCCGAGCATGTACACATAAAGCCATAAGCAACATTATGCTCAGAGCGAAACAGCGGCAAGCTCGAGATCTAACATTTCTAACCGCATGTCACTGCAAATAATCTGTTAGCAACAACTCTGCTACTGCTTCATGTACAGTCGGATGGCTTGAGTACAGCATCTCCCCACGAGCGTTTGTGTGTCACAGTTATCGTTGTTCGATGTCTCTCTTAAGATTATGTACGATGAGTGTTATCTATGATTTCTTTAAACTGTAAAGTATGTATGTTCTGCAAGTATATGATTGGTATGGAGGAGAGAGTATTTTTGATAAGCAGACGCCTGGCATTGTTGGTTTGGCGGTAGAAGAAAAATCATCTAAATTAATAAATTTTGAATAAAAAATATAAAAATAATGATAAATTGTCGATTTGTTTAATTTTCCCTTCACGCATTTGTCGTGAACGTAATTCGCGCAAGTGGAAGAGGACCTCAACCAACTTGGAGTGCGCAACTGGAGGCAGTTAGCCAAAGATCGCGCGATTGAGGCCCAGGTCCAACCCGGATTGTAGCGCCACCTTAAGTAAGTAAGTAAGATTATTTTTTGACTCTGGTGTTCAAAAATAAAAAAAGGAATGTTTGTCCCCCTATTTTGAACACTTGTCCCCCCTAGAAAACTCACGATGTCCCCCTTTTCGTATTTTTTAATCTGGCAACCCTACTCCCAATCGTCAATTTGATATGGTAATTCCAAGAAATCGTCTTTGTAAAGGTTATGCCAAGGTTTTTAGCAGATTCCACAAACTTGTATCAAAGGACTTTCTCGAAATTACCAAACATTCAGATTTAAGTGGGCTTAGACTGAGTCCATTTTTCTGTGACCAACTATGAACATTGATTAAATCCTCATTAGCTTCAACTGCTGCATTTTTAACCAAACCTAGGTTAAAGCTTTTTCATATCTGAACATCGTCAGTGTGCAAGTACATATCTACGTGACAGTTTTGCAAGCAAAGAGGCAAATCATTCATGTAGACGGAAAACAATAGTAGTCCCAGTATTGAACCCCTCGAAACCCCTCTGCTGATCATGAGAAACTCGGACACGCAACTATTTGCAACAACTACCTGAGATCTGCAATTTAGATATGACTGGATTAACATCTCCGAAAAAAAATTTTAAATTGGTTAATCAGCTTGGTACAAAGAACATTATGGTTCCGTGTTAAATGCCTTAGAAAAGTTCAAGAGAACGAGAAAAATAATATTGTCATAGTCCACAGCTTGCCTTATGTTATCACAACATTTATAAGAGTTTCAGTATGTACGAACAGTTGTGTTTCGGTCGGAAACCAGATTGGTTTATGTATAACAAGTTATTGTTATTTAAATAATTTCAAAAAGGCAGATATCATTAAATAGAAAAAGGTCTCTCTTAATTTGTAGTTATTTGGTCTACTTTAAATATAGTGTCGGGTATCTGCCAATCGTCTGAACACACAAATTTGTCATTTTCAGACCATTATCAAAGTGAATGAATTAAATAATTTCAAATATGTGGAGGTGGACGAAGGAGACAATCGAATAACGAAAAGGATATGGGAAAGTTTACAACCCCTTCCTTTTTACTTGTGAAAGGACTTAGGAATATTTATGATCCTTTTTAAATAAATGTTTGTATTTGTAATTATAAAGGGTCTTTCAACAGGGACGCTACAAAAGTAGAGCGACATGGACAACAAACGACGCCGAATTTCTTGACGCTCTTTTGACATTTCCCTTTAGTTAGGTTTGCCATTTCATGATGAAAAGATATACGAGCCAACAACGAGTCGAAATTATTAAAATTTACTACAGAAATTCGGAGTCAGTGGCCTCAACGTTAAGAGCGTTACGTCCAATTTATGGTCGTCATAATCGTCCTAGCCGATCAACAATTGAGCGTCGAGTAGAAAAATTTGAATCCACAGGCACAGTAAAAAATGTTCCCGTGCGTGAGATAAAGAAGTGCCCGTAGTGTCGAGAATATTGCTGCCGCTGAGGCTTCAGTTGAAGAAAGCCCAAATGTGTCTCTCACACGTCGTTCTCAAGCGTTGGGCATCTCTGTGACGTCGTTGTGGCGAATTTTGCGAAAAGATCTTGGCCTACATCCTTACAAGATTAAATTGATGCAAGAACTGAAGCCGCTTGACTACCAGAAGCTTCGTATGTTCGTGAATTGGGCTGAGTAACAACTTGAAAATGATTCGGATTTTCATCGAAACACCATCTTCAGCGATGAGGCTCATTCCTGGCTGAATGGCTTCGTCAATAAACAAAATATGCGGTATTGGTCAGGCAGCAATCCACACGTACTCCATGAGTCATCATTGCATCCCGAAAAAATTACGGTTTGGTGTGGTTTATGGGCCGGCGGCGTCATTGGGCCGTACTTCTTCCATGATGATCAAGACCGGCACGTTACTGTGAATGGGAATCGCTACCGTTCAATTATAACCAAATATTTTTGGCCCCAATTGGATGATATGGACTTGGAGGACATGTGGTTCCAACAGGACGGCGCCACAAGCCACACATCGAATGTCACAATCAATTTATTGGAAGCCAAGTTTGGAGAACGTGTTATCTCACGAAATGGTCCAGTCGCTTGGCCGCCTCGGTCGTGCGATTTGACGCCGTTAGACTATTTCCTGTTGGGCTACGTCAAGTCTATGGTCTATGCCAATAAGCCAGCGACGATTGATGAACTTCGTACGAATATCGAACGTGAAATTGCAGCAGTATCGGCCGATTTATGCTTGAAAACCGTCGAAAATTGGGTTCAGCGTCTGGACTTCTGCGAGCGTGCCCGTGGTGGCCATGCAAAAGAAATCGAGTTCCGTATATATTGGCATCGAACGTACTCTCACAGGAATAAAGAATTTCATTGATATCCAACACCGTTTTTGTTTTATTTAAAAAAATTTTAGCGCTCTTATTGAAAAACCCGATATAATATGCTGCCAACATTGGGTGGTGCTATTATTCCCACTTGCTTTCCAACCACTGCAGGGACCGAAAATGTTCCCCTGTACCGCACAAGCCGCTCTGCCGCAGCAATGCTCGCGCGCATATTTGTTTCTTGCATTTGGATATGCGGAGTCACAAAATTAGAAGATCATCGAATTATTTGGAATTCATATACAAAAAATTGCGATACAAATCACGCTCCTAAGCTCTCAATTACACGAGCAATTTTGTGTAAAATCTCTCTTGCTGTCGGCCGAACACAGAATCGTTCGTCCAAACAAGTCGACGTTTGTGTGACATCGACGTTTGTGTGACATGGCCATTCATCCTTCTCATTGCTCTCAAATACGTACGCGACCTAACAGTCGCAACTGCATCTTTTTTGTCAATTATTAATTTGTCTGAAAATGCATGCCAACGCATCTGCAAATATTTTGTAAACATACATTTTCCAACCGTGTGAACTGGCAAATTTCTACCTACAGGCAAACCATCAAATTATTTGCAGACAAGGGCAAATTGTCAGAGCTTGGGACAAGAAATGGCTACCGTGTGAACCGGCAATGTGGTATTGTAAGGTAGTTCGCTTTTGTCAGATCATTGGTAGACCTGACAATATTTTCAGTTCTGTCAATTGTCTGAACATAGCTTATTAGCATAAGTAAGGCCCGTTTGCCGATTCTACTCATGTTGGCTTAGGTTCCACTTAAAATCTTGACAGTTTATGACACAGAAAAAACAGCCCAAAAGGTATTTAAGTAGATTTAAATCGCTATGAGTAGTATCAGCAAATGGCCTAAGGTTTTTAATTTGTGTAAAATCTAATTTTCCAGATTATACCATAATTTTAAATTTACCGAAAAACGAGGCAAGCAATTGGGTTAACGGTTAACCATTATATATAAGTTTTCTTTTTTTTTCAGGAATTAAAAATTTTCAAAACCTTTGTTTAGGAAGTGCTGCTAATAATTGCAAAGGTAACATGGAAAATATAAAAAAAAATATTTGGCGGAACACGTCCGTAAGGACCCTAGGCCGAGCTTTTAAGTGATCGTTTTATTTTTGGGATGACTGTAATGGATCTTATTCGGAGTCCAATCGGCTAACTAAACCTCTTTTATGACAGGTATACTCTCGGTTCTTCAGACGTACGCAAGAGGTGGCGCATTGAAAAAAAAAACCTTGAGATGCAATTAGTGTTTTTCCTTGAAATGTAATTAGTGTTGTTTCGAACCTTTTCTCACAAAAACCACCTCCTATCTAACCGATATATATTTATTCCGTAATGAAACCAAGTCATGGCTTATAAAGGAAGTTATGCCAAGTTATTACAAAGTTATAAACTGTTGATAGACGAGCTCCGCAATTTTATGACTTGATTATGAAACATTTAGTTCGTCGCAACATTCGTTGACGGAGTCAACTATAATCAATTTGTTTGCGTACGCGAACAAACTTCGACCATGTTAATAAATATAGGGAAGTTTTTAATTAAAATCGACGTGCACGAGCGTAAAGCGATCCCCCATCTTTATATGTATAATCGTTTGGGGCTTTCTAAATTGGCCAATGACTTATAAATGGCTCAAGTAATCGTGTTGATACTATCAGACCATAATATTCGTATCGTCAAAGGCAAATCTAATGTGAAATATATTTTGTACTGACCACATGGGTATGGGTACCCCAAATACAACTTCACCTCATTCTAGAATGCATCAATCATATTTTTCCTGCTCTGCTATTAAAAGCTGCCATATCCCTATAATTTATTTATGAATACACAAACAGCTTTGGGAGTCCTTAGCTCAATATCAAGTGATTGGAAGTCAATCTTGCCCCGTCTCAACTTACTACCTTAGTAATCGGATTGAGGGACAAAAATATGATATTTTGAGCGGTTTGAAATTAATTATAGGACCAGTTTCGAAAACACAACGATCTGATGAAAAAAAAAAATGCGCCTCATCTAAAAGGTATTTCCAGGGTCTAAGCCTAAATGAGGCCATTAGACATTAATGAAATCAAAAGTCTAGAAGGATATCACTTTAACAAAACGAAAATAGTCGACTTCCGTGCCGCATGAGATGTCGAGACACCTGTTACGAAAATATATAGCTGGCATTATTATAATAAAACCCGCCGTACTAATAATCAATTTAAGCCTCGATTTAAAATTTATAATGAAACCTTACAATTGCAAAATTTGTTTGGAAAATATTACCATTGTAAACTGCAAAAATTTAAAGTCGAAACTAAAAATGTTTATTGGTAAGGCCCAATGACTTGATACTGCAATCCCCGGATTTTGCCAGATTTTACTCGCAGCTCGACGGGACACATACGAAAGTATGGAAAAAACCGGGATTTACAGATTTCTAACGGGACAAAATAATTTTAATTCATTTGAATGACAGCCCAAGTAGAAATTGATGGTTATAGTGGAGGCGCTGATCCTACATTTCGGAATGTTTCCGTAACAGTAACAGTGTGTATAGGCTCTCAATGTGCGTACTGTTTCCACTGCAGGGTGTAACGCTGACCAAAGTGGGGAATCAGTTTTACCTCTTTAAATTACTATTTCGGGAAACACACATAATGGTATTTCGGCTATGCTTTGTAACCAAAGTGTGACCGAATCTTAGTGAGCTGTCAAATTTGTTTTCATGTGTTTGTATGTTGCTTCACATGAAAAACAAAATGTGAAATAGAAATCCTGCGATAGCAATATAAAACGTGCACACATAACCTATCCTCTTTAATGGGGATGCTAAAATACCTAAACGAGCATATGTCATGAAAATGATAAAGCAGGTAATATTATGAGAATTTGATAATTAATGCATTTCTTCGTACCAGAATGCTAAATATTCAAACGAAAATCAGTTTCACCACAAATATCAATAAGTTGTAGTGGCAAAAACTCACGCGCTCAAGAAATATTGAGTATTTAAGAAATTAATTTTATTTCGAAGTTAGGTACTTTCATTTTTCCATGGACCTTTTTTTTTTTTTTTTTTTGTTTTTTGACAATGAATCCCAATTAGAATCAGAAAGCGACCACTTGCCTGCCATTTGCATTTCTTTAGGAGGGAGCACAGGGTGCATGCACATACATTGAGGAAACTTTTTTTTTTGCGTTTACTATTATTAAATCGTAATATTTAAATGATTCATTCTTTTGAATTCTACCTTTTAGAGTATATGAGAACATGCACAAAAGTTTGGGGGGAATAATAAGAAACGGATTTGCAAATTTTAAAATATTTTCGCTTCTAAATTTTGTACTGCTATTCTGGTTTGCTAAGACCGACATAATAAAGTTAACATGTTTACCTAAATGAAGGAAATACAATTGAATGTATACAACGTTTGTTGTCCATATATGGGAACATTTTCTTACAAAACCCACCCCTCATACGCATTCACTTGGCTGGTTTAATTTTGTTGTACTAAATCGCTGCAGAAGGTTATGATATTTCTACCATTATTTCATTTTATATACGTATAACATGCTATTTATTCAAAAATATTGGTACCATTTGATATAATGTGAATGATAGAAGTTAGAATTTCAAATCAAATATAATTATTTTATTATCTCGCACTTCATTAATTGTTTTCAATTCACTCTGCTGGAGTTAATGTTTAGTAAAATCGGAAAGCATTCTCATTTTTCTCCTACAATACTATTGAAACGTCGGAAAGCAGCGTAGCGCACAAACTAAAAGTACAATGAAAAGTTTATTCGATGTTGCACTACAACGGCAAACAATTTTCAATACACATTTTAAAATGAAAAATAATACTTTAGGAGGAAAACTCATGAAAAGATATACGTATTCCAAAATAATGAAGTCTCTAATTTACATATTTCCATTCTTTTTAGATAGATTCATTGTCCATCATAAAACCATTAGCGGTCTTTTTTTTTCCATGCCACCCTATATTCCCTTTTACGCTTGATGCGCCATAGTTATAGAATTATCCGTGCACGCCTGGTTGGTAACAATCAGTGGTCACAATTTCGACTGTGCGCAGTCGATTTGCGTAGCTGTTAAGTGGTAACCAGGTGGTAACATTAAATAGTAACCTCACAGTTTTTGTGTGTTTGAAATGTTACAGTAAAGGACATTTGTATCTTTGAGACACGTAATGGTCACAAAAATGTCAAATCGTTACCATCTTATTGGAATGGAGTTAAGCGACACAAAACCGAGTCGAATATACCGTTTGGTGACTATAGTTTAAAGTAAATGTGGATAAGAGTCACAAATTTCTACTTGGGAGCTGCCTATTTGCAAAAATTACATTCTTATAAGCTAGGTAAGGTTGATTAAAAATTGTAGCGAGAATTTGTGTGTATGAAATTACATTTTTCTCTCATTTTTGTTACATTGAGTCATGCTAAAAATAAATCTTCGTGTAAAAGAGACAAATAATCTTGATATGTAAAAAAAAAGCTGCCAGCTAATATGTCAGACTCCTATCGGGAATTTGTGATGTAATTTCTCCTTCTGCTCCTGTTTAACTTTAAAAGTCTAAAAAATTAAAAAAAAAAAAAAAAAAATGCAGTGCCATACGGACTTAAGGTCAATTTAGAATGCAGTGGGTCGTATGAATAAAAACTAGCATTTGCCTTGAGCAAAAGGTTGTAGCAATTGTTAACCTGTAATTTTGGTACAGCTTCATTGAACAGGGAAATCCCTCCTGCTCAAAGGTATGATAGTATTAGTATAGGACTGCACAATGCAGCTCGTCAAGTGGGTCAGACGTATTGAGTTAAGATCGCAGTTCGTATCTGATTTTCAAGGGCGCTTGACGAGTTCGCGCAGTGTAAAACAAAATTGGGTTTAAAGGGTAAAATTGTGTTTATATTTTCAGAAGTGGGATTATCCATTGGTGGTCAGTGTTATAAAATATAAATAACTCTATTCGCAAGAGTGAGAAACGAGAGGACGAAAAAAAGAAAGAAGGGAAGTGATCCTGTCCTTGGTAAGATAATGAATTTTTATTGTATTAGTGTCTTGTGCTGGAGTCACCACTCACCATAACGATAGGTACACAGATCTTCGTGTTCGACATTTGAGTGTATGTATATTATTTTTCTGATTTTGAAAGAAAAGGAAAGACAAAGGAAATAAACTACCAGACGTCCCGACGGCAATACGAGACGAGATTGCTGCTGGTTTTTTTTTTTTTTTTTGTTTTTGGTACCTACACACTATAATTGCACATGTCGTAAACTTTAGCTAGGGTGAAAAAAAGCAGGTACGTGGATAGATCATTGGCAGCCTGTTATTTATTAAGTGTGTTATTGTACCTAATAAAATACTTAGTTTTTTATCCTCTCGCAAGCTCATAAACCGTACAACTAAATGTTGCGTCGCTACATTATGTGCATCCAATTAAAAGAACATAAAGTAGTGAGATATAAACCTTACCGAATTCCCTGTAATGAACTGCCTTATTTAGAAAAAATATGTAATGAAAGAACTTTTAGAACTAAACATGATAAAACATTCAAATTCTGAATATGCCAGTCCTGCGATACTTGTTAAAAAGAAAGCGGGCACTTACCGCCTTTGTGTTGATTATCGTCGTTTAAATGAAAATACGATTCGCGAAAATTTTCCCTTTCCAAACGTGGAGGAACAGCTAAATTTAATGTGCAACGATCGTGTATTCATAGTCCTCGATCTTATGAGCGGGTACTATCAAATCCCAATCGAAGAGAACTCCAAACAATTGACATCCTTTGTGACACCTCAAGGGCAGTACGAGTTTAATCGCGTTCCGTTTGGGTTAACAAATGCTCCATCAGTTGTTATGCGATTGATGAGCATCGTTACACAGAGCCTTTCTTCAAAAAACATTTTGGTTTACATGGATGACATCGTAATATTTGCTGATAATGTGTCCACCATACTAGAGCAGCTCGAAAAACTTCTTGATGTACTTAGGCAATTGAATCTTACCCTAAATATAAAAAAAAAGTGTGTTCCTCGCCAGTACAATTACCTACTTAGGACATGAATAAGTGAAGTTAGTGTTAAGCCTGGCAGTATAAGAATCAATGTCATAGACAATTTTCCAACACCTACGGAAACCCGTCAAGTCAAACAATTTATCGGACTATTGAGCATATTCGACGTACTTATTGGTTCCCTAAGATGACGAGTGCAGTTCGAAAATATTTGAATAATGGTATCGCGTGTTTATACAATCAACGAAGCAAAGACGAAACGCGTTATCAAATTCGTCCCATTCCTAAAAAAACAATACCATTTCACACGATTCACATTGACCATCTCGGTCCATATAACAAAAGCACGAGAGGAAACCTGTATATCCTCGGTATAATAGACAGCTTCACGAAGTTCTTAATATTGCGACCAGTAAAGACAACAAATTCAAATGCATTCATAAAATCTCTAGTTGAACTATCACAGTTCGTTGGAACTCCAACACAAATTATTAGCGATAGGGGGCGGGGCACCGCATTTACGTCAACAGCTTTTAAAAACTATTGTTTGCATAATGGTATTCGCCATATACGAAACGCCGTAAGAACATTTGCGAAGATGGTCGATATTCAATGGGAAGAATTAGTTGAATCTGAAAATGATGATCACGATATTAATGAAAACGAAGTTTCCACCACCTGAAATGTACCTATTTTGATTGAAATTATTGACAACAAACATAACTTGCGTTGCTGACATCCGAATAAAGTTTCTTGTAACGTACATAAATGAGTGTAAAAAAAAAAAAAGTTAACTTCGTTGAAAGAAGCACACATTGGTTGCTTTAATGTTTTTTTAATTAATAAAATTATGTTTTTTTTAAAATTGAATCGTTGGCTACGTTGTTGTGCGTATTATTATGAAATGGGAATGTCGAGTACGAGTAGGTACCGATGTCGGTTTTACAAAAGGGTCGCGTTCTGTTTGAAATACCAAAACATGTCGTTCAGGTGTTCAACCAACTAGACTGATGTAGGTTAGGTATACCTGCCTATTGCGCCATGCTAATGGCAGATTTTGGTACCGACTTTGAATATGCAGAAGCTCGCAGTTGCGAGGCTTGTATGCAAAATATAGCCACTGTGGACTGCTAAAGTTGAAGTCGAGACTGGAAGTGGTTATTGGTGGGGCCATTGAGTTGTTGATTTATTGAGTAAACGTGATCGTTTAAATGAATTCAGAAGGGATAGTCCACACCGTGTGCACGGTCGAATAAGATTGTGTGGCAAAGTTGGAATGGTATTTAATTAATGAAGATAGAATGAAGAAGATGAGAAGGTGACGTAAAAGGTATTGACCCTGAATCTACCGCCGAATAAGGATGAACTTTTTGGTTCTGACTGTTCCTTGAGTGATTCTGAGGATCTCTAAACCCAAAAGTATTGGTCTAGAGGTTATTGGGAAAGTGACTGAACAGTGGAGTTCTGACAATTTTCCGATTAACTCTGAGGCAAGGTATTGACCCTGAATCTACCGCCGAATAAGGATGAACTTTTTGGTTCTGACTGTTCCTCGAGTAATTCTGAGGATCTCTAAACCCAAGGCTGAGTGCTACGGCGGATTGCGATAAAGGGCTGAGTGCCACGGCTGAGTGCGAAAAAGGGCTGAGTGCCACGGCTGAGTGCTATAAAGGGCTGAGTGCTTAAACAGAATAGGGTAGCTAGGTGCACTGAGGACAGTGCAATACAGGATGGCCGAGTTGTTAACCTGTAATTTTGGTACAGCTTCATTGAACAGGGAAATCCCTCCTGCTCAAAGGTATGATAGTATTAGTATAGGACTGCACAATGCAGCTCGTCAAGTGGGTCAGACGTATTGAGTTAAGATCGCAGTTCGTATCTGATTTTCAAGGGCGCTTGACGAGTTCGCGCAGTGTAAAACAAAATTGGGTTTAAAGGGTAAAATTGTGTTGATACAATGTAAAAGCCGTTAGCAATTGCTTTGAATCGATATGAATAAAAATCTACGTTGCTAAAGTTTGAAAGTTCGCTTTACGTGTACTATCTTTGTAGTTCTTGTGAAACCTGACCATCAGCAAATTTGAATTTTTTAATTTTCCTTGAGATTCTAACGACTTTAGTTTTGTGGAAATTGAAAATAAGAAAATAAAATTCAGGAAAAATGAATGCAATCTAAAGCTCCAACTCCAATTGCAACTGGAAATATGACTTTTGTCAAAATTTTATTGATGTTTTATTTTTTCTTCATGTGCCGAGAATTGTATCAGATTATACCCTTATTGGAAATATTTCTTAACATGCCAGCCAATTGGATACAGAAGAACTATAAATTACCAAGAGGTTTGTGTAATGTTAACCTAAAAGCCCGGATCGGCTCTGCGAAATAAGGCCCCAATGAAATAAGGCCCCAAAAGAAGAAATGAAATAAGTCCACAAAATTATTTTTTTATTATTAATTGTTACACTTCCGATATAGATTGCGTATGCATTTGTAACCCCCCTGCTTGGGTTTACTGTTAGATTGCGGGGTGGGTGCGAGGTTGAGTATATAAAAAGTTCCTTTAATCTAAACTAGTTTATCCAATATCAACAATATTAAATGAAAAGTAGTTTTCATTATTTTTAATTTCATTATGAAATAAACCACAAACTTGGGGCCTTATTTCTTTTTATTTTGGGGCCTTATTTCATCGCAGTGGGGCCTTATTTCATATTTAAAATTGGGGAGTTATTTCATTTTCTCATTTGGGGCCTCATTTCATTGGGGCCTTATTTCCTACAGCCGCCCGGATCTCCTTTATACCTTAGAAATGCTTATTTCTAAACATTTTCATCTGAACGAAATATTAGCCAAAGAAGTCCACAATAAATGTACTTCTTGTGACACGTAATAATTATTGTTGCTTTTTTCATAGGTATTTTGTTAGTTTTCCTGTACAAACTGAATTTTACTTAACTATGTATTTATAAAAAAAAACATCAAAAATTCACAATGCTTAGATTATTTTATGTTAAAAATGAGCATACAAAATATTTAGCAAAAGGCCTGAGTCAGGTAAATAGCAGACTTCGAATTTCGAAGCAATTGCTGAGTTTTACTCATACCACTCATTGAGTGTGTTGTAAACAATAAAAGATGTTTGCAGTAGTTTTTTTGTTTGTGAATTTAAGTCGCCAGCTCGGGAGAAAAACTGTGCCAGCGGGCCAACCGAAATTCTTTTTTAAAGCTACCTCGGATATAAGCACTTTACAGCTACCTTAATAGCAACAATCTTTTAAAAGCAACAAATTATGCAGTGTTGGGTCTTAAGCAACTCCCTTTTATTATCAAATAAAAATCTGAACTAAAATTGAATTTTAACTGGAATTTCATCCCTCTACTGCATACAAAGTCATATATGGATCTAGCGTCGATTGGAACAAAAGTTACGGGAAAGATACCATTATTGGGTGACATTCTTAACGTTTGTGTATGTGTAGAGTGAACAGTGAATTTAGTTCCTTCTTTTTTACACAAGCCAACAAATTTCAGCTGTCTCAAGTTCTAATTTCAAACGCGCGCATCGTCAAGAAATGGCAGCAAATATTTATTTTCTGTTGTTGATGATGGCTATAATACTGAAATAAGTTTTGTTTAGATACTTGTAAGTAAAATGTTTGATTTTGCTTTCCAGTTATCCATGTGCTGTGCAATTCATGGTACAATGAGTTTTTTGCAATGTCCATATTTATGGCTTCATATGCATTGACTGAAATATTATATCGGTTATTATATGGAAAACGTTTTTTTTTTTAAATTATTATTATTTTTTTTTTTAAATATCCTTTAAGTTTTAAAAACAAAAAGACTGAACTTATTTTTTTTTTGTTTCCACTGAATCATAATGCATGCAGAAGAGCAGTGGTTTCCAACCGGTGGGACACGGCTCCCAGGGGGGGCTTAGGTACTGTAAAAGGGAGGCGTGGGCACGATTTGAATTGTAAATTTTTGATGTAAAGAATACAGTATTTAAGACTTCAATAAGTATTACTGTGTGCAGATGTTCCCACTCTTTTCAACAACATAAATATTTATGCGAACAAGGATTTTCGGCTCTCCTCCTTAACCCAAAAAAAAAACCAGAGATACAGACTTGTCGCTTCAGCTGACATGATAATTGTACTGACGAAAATTGCACCCAGAATCTCAGAGCAGGTAAAGAAAATGCAATCCCAGAAGTCGCATTGAACATCTTACCTTACTAATAAATAAAAATACTTTGATCCGGAGATTAATTGATAAAAACACAAAAAAAAAAAAAACAGAAAGTTGAGCGCTAAAGTTTTCTATAAATCAGAGATACCAGTTTAAAAATTGCGAATATATTCATGTACATACCGTTTTTATTTTTTAATAAAAATATTTACGATGTCTGTAGTATTTCTTTCTAAAGTTGAAACAATTTTAATTTTTCTTCAAATTTGTCTTAACGTTTGCAAAGTACGGTAGAGCTTAAAGCAAATGAAAGGAATATTAGAAGATAAGGACAGTAGTAGGTAGGTATTTAAATGGTTGGACAAAAATAAATATTTGTATATAATATAAAGCTAAAATATAGCACTAAAACCTTAATTCAAACTTCTATTTGTACAATGCCTCAGATTGCCTTTCAAAAACGATTTTCCTAAACTCTCAACGATATAGTACATTGATATCTATCGGCTTTTAGGAGTTTGTAAGGAGTTGTTGTCTTTTAATAGGAGTTCTGATATTTTACAACTAAACTCGAAATATTTTAACTTCGAATTATCGGTCTTTTGATTTAAAACTCGATAAAATGATGTACTCGGTTTTAAGAATGAAAATAAAAAGTATTACTTCAAAATCTCTCTACCCAGTTTTTAATTGCAAAAGTAGGGTACACCTAAAATGAAATAACAGAATTAAAAAAAAGGTTTTTCTAATATTTTCGTTGAGATTTGCAATATTGGCATATGAAACCATTGATGTAGTTTGAAAAATTTCCGAACGCCTAGGTTTTTCTAAAATACACAGCCAAAGTTCGATATGAGTTGTGCTTTTGAAAGTTCCGAAAGAAAAATTTGGCACTTAAGTCCCACTTGGGTGAGACATATGTATACCTGAGTCGAGCTAGGACCCACCCCAACTAGCTCCTTACATGTTCAGCTGAAGCCATTCTCACGATGGGATATATTAACCGTGTCAATACTTGTTGTTTATATCATTTTCTTTTAATATAAACAAACATTTCAAATATGTTTAGTGCAAAATAGTAATTTCGATGTCTGATATCCAAATAATGTTTTTATTTAAAATTTATTTCAGAAAATTCGGGACTTACGCCCAATTTTCGAAAAAAAAACTTTTTACTTATGCCAGATTTTCAATATTCGATTTGGATCTAAAGTCCCACTTAAGACATATAAGACCCAACATTTTTTTTCAGAGTTTAGGACCTGGGACTGTGTCCCTGCACTTTTGTCCGGAATAAAATACATCAGGAAAAATGTTTTAAAATTGTGAAACACATTTTCGCTTTCTGTTGTTGTCGGAAGAATGATAGTATTGATGGGTTCAATTGGGCTTCTTTACATTCGATTTCTTTAACAATATTAGAAAAAACTAAAAGAAGATTATAGTTTGCGAAATAATAACCAGAAATATGGAGATCATTAAAGAATAGCAAGATGAATGCGTTATAGTTGTTTACTGCAAACAGAAACATAAAATTGTTTAATTGGTTTCTCGTTCATCCGCAACTCAAAAAGCCTGACAGACACAATTTTGTATAGATGCATTGAAGGTACTAGGCTTTTTTTATTTTACCCTCATGATCTATGTAGGTCATAGATTTCTATGGTTTACAACAATATTACGATATCGAACTGTTGTTGTAAACTATGGAAATCAATGATCTTTCTATAAAGATCGTGAGGGTAAAATAAAAAAACCCCTATTATATGTATCATATTTAGCAAATAGTTCAGAAAAATAATTTCATGGGAACTATACCTAAGTCCACTAGTGTAAGTTCACACTCAGTCGAAGTAAATGCACTTTTGTGAAACGGACCTATTCTTAAGGCATTTGGCGTAGAACCCTTTCTTGGAAAATACTAAGACTTAATGGCGCAGTGGCTTAGTGGTTAGTGTGTTGGACTACTAAGCGAGGGGTCCGAGGTTCGAATCCCGCAAAAACCCAATTCCAACTTAGAGTTTTTTTCCACTGCGCCACCTCTCGCGAACGTCTGACAAACATCCGAGAGTATAACTGTCTTGAAAGAGCTTCTCTATTAACTGTTTGGAGTCGGCAAAAAATTGTAGATTCCTTCCATTCGTTTCAAACCTGAAAAACTCACCCAAAACGAATGGTTGTAAGAAGCTAGGCCTAGGGTACCTCTGAACCTGTTGCGCCAACTATTTATTTTTTAAATGGCGCCCAACGAGGGGCACCATTATTTATAAGCCCTAAAATCGTTGGGAAATCATGCTTTTCTTGAGTTTTGTCAATCCTTTCTTTGTTAATTTATTGTTTGCTTTCAAGTTTGATTTATGCAAGAAGAAAAATATTATTTTAGTTTTAGTTTTCAGTGTGTTAAATTTTTTTGTATACAAATTGTTACATAATGCGTAACTTGTAGAAAGAACATAGTAGTTTGATTATAAATAAAATAGTTTTGATCCTCAAGCTACCAAAACAAAAATTTGTGTTTGAGGAAAAGGACAATATGATCTTCCAGTGTCACGGTCTGGGTTAACTTTGGGATTTTAGGTTCCTATTAAATCTTTCTTCTAAAGTGGTACCCCACGAGGCGCGTCTTCCAAAATAGTCGAAATCGGACCCCTTTAAGAAAACCCAAGATCTCTTCATACAGCCACCGACTATCGACATAAATCTTCTTTTCACATTCACATAGACAGTACACGTATCTGATTTTAGGTATGGTATTTGAATCACCGCTAAGAAATATATTATATATATAATTTTCTTTGGAAACACATATACAGTCGCGTAGTTTGTACATTTTGTTTCCCATATACGCATTTTTTAAATTAGGTATCTCGTTTTCAAATTGATGTTTCTATAACCATGATTTTTTTTTTGTATGATTTTGTTTTTTGTTTTTCAATAAATTAAAAACATTTGTCATACTGTTTCGATACTGTTGCTTTTCTTTAATTTAATTTATCATACGGGACCCTTTTTGAAAGCCAAGGACACCTTTTCGAACCCTTTTCCAAAGTTTTGGAAGGGAACACTGGTCAACTTTACTAACTGAAGGCCTTACAACGTACATACATACTGAGTAATGGACTCTTGCAACGACTTCTTAAGAACTCCCATAAGAACTGTCGATATTATATTTGTAGGTACCTACTGTGAACCCTCTCATATAAAGCTGAACCTTTCTAAAGGCTCTTTTTCTTGGTATTGTATCAATTTTAAACTAATTAACGATTATATGAATACCTAAATTGGTTAATGTTTGTTTATCTAAAAACTCGACAACGCAATTATGTAAAGAACTATAGATGTATCTCATATTCCAACCGAAACCTCTTGTTTGCGGTCACCAAATTCTTAGGTGATCAAACGTTGAGCACCCACAAAAGTCCTCATACTGCACTAATCCACCGCTGAACGCTGAACCTGACAACTATACAGAAAATATTGACACCTGGAATTAAAGACAAGTCTTGTGGAAATCAAAACACTTCCATAAAAAGTTTACGTACTAGCTCGCCAACGAAATTATATGAAATATGAAAATTAGTTGTTTGCCATATCAGTAAACTCGCAAAGTTAACTAAACCTCTCCGAGAATCAAAGACATTCGTATAACCAGCCGAGCTTGCCTTCCCAAGTTCGTTATAGACACATACTACTGTAATTTGTTTTTTCGAAGTAGGTATAGTCTAGTCCTAACGAAACATCAGTGCTTTATTAGTTTTCGTAACGATCTAAGTTTTTTTTGGCAAAGTTTTCAATTTAAGTGAAGCCCCTTTGGTTAATGTTCTTGGTTAATGAAAGAGGGGAACCAAGTTCATAACCGCCAGAAAAAAAAACAGCTCTAACTCTCGAAGACATCTGACAGCCATCAGATGGTGTAATTTACCTGTGAAGACTCCCCAAGTAAAATTTGTACGTCCCTTCATTTTGTCCCAAGCAGACTCATACAATATTAGGGTTGCGACTCATACCCTGCCCTCAATTTAAAGCGTATAATACGCAAAAAGGGAGACATCTATCTCAAGAAGTGTCACTATAAATCCCTGAAAGCATTATTCAACAAATAGGTCCAACCCGACTCACAAATTCTCAACTTACCCTACAACTTGTCGTACACGTTTCAAAGTCGTTGATTCAATAGTTTCCTTCGATACACTATGCTCAATTCACCTCCATTCACAGTAACATTTTCCATAAAATATTTTCACTTAATAATCTATTTCGCACAACTCGAGCTTCCTATTAATAATTACACACATGAAACTCACTCCGGGGTATGTACCTATATTAGCTATTCACTTTACAAATTATCCTTAGAGAGCAATTGCAATACAGATTTTCGCTAGAAAACTTATCAGCCAACAATTATTTTTAAAGTTGTTTACATGGTTAATATCTATAACTTATTTCCTTTTAATATCACGGAAGAAATTCACCTCCTGTGGACATAACCTATTTAAAGCAACACCAATCGCAATTACTTTAAACGTTTCCTTAGCAAACGACAGTATTCACATCGACACACGCACCATCGTCAATTACGAAAAATTAAACGAAAAGGAAATCATTTTTCCTTTCCCTCACCGTTTATTTTAATGCCAACGTATATCCATAGACACGAGATCCTTATAGGTATATTTTATCCCTTATTGGAGGAAATTATTTCAAACAAACATGACACCGCACGGCGTGGACACACAATTTTAGCACACAAGGCCCGTGAGACGAGTTGTCTTAGCGTGATACAAAAACCAACTGAATATGGGGATACTGGTGCCAAAGTAGGTAAGGCTTGGCAGGAGCTCCTTGTCCTTACACTATACCTACAGTTGTTTTTACTCTACATTTTATTCTCTCTCTCTCTCTCGAAACTCTCAGGATCAGGATTCAGGACTCAGCAGCGTCAGCACTCAACTGTACTTCCATGTGCATTCCAACGAAGGAAAGTCTCCAAAAATGTCGGTATATGAGAGGAAATCGTTCCAATCAGAATACCTACTGGAAGACTACATCCGTTTTTATAGTTTTTCCAGGGACCAAGGATTTGTTCGTTTTTCGTTGGAAAAAGGATGCTTTGAAAGTTTAGGACTGTATCCATCAGACAACTCCCTCGTTATAGTGCGCTTACACACATTTTCCACTGTAACACTTCCAATTAAAATTTTGTTGTTGCTGTTGCGTTTTGCTGTGGTGCGGTTTGTCGGTTACTTTTTAAAGGTTACGGTTATTTGCATGTTTTATGAAGTTATTGGCCTGACTTTATTGTTGAATGTTGACTTATAACAACGAAAATAAAATGCCCCAGTAAAACATAAAATGAAGAAGCATGCGATAAAGTTGCTTTATAGTCATTGAGATGATGTGAGTTATGTCTGGGTATTGGATAAAGTGTTGTCCTTTTAAGATTTCATTTTTGGACAACGATGATAAATGGAGTTCACAGAAACTGGTGGTTTCCTCTTCTTAAGCATACAGGTAGATATTGCTTGCGCAATGAATACGAGCTGACAAAAGTAAGCTGCGGATCATTAGGAGCTTGTCTGTCATTCCATTAATGGAGGAGGGTTATATTTATTATTTCGGATGGAAATTGGCATTAAAAAAAAGACTGGGGTTATAAAATTATTATAGGTAATGAAATGGGGCAAAGTGATTATTTTATGATGATTTTAATGATCTGCGAAATCATTAAAATGCGGATGGTGGAAGTAAATGTCAATTAAGTGTCAAATGAGAATTCTGACAATTGTCACTGGTTCAGTTCTTTTTTGAGTGAAACCAAGTGGATAGATAGATCTTGAAAAAGGGGAGCCTTCCCGGGGGTCTGGCACTGCGGCCACTCTAAAAGGAGCCTATTGTGCCTTACCTGATGTGATTCTATAGAGACGAGTAACTTCTATCCAAGTATTTCAGCAAGGTTTGTCGATGGGACGATTTCCTCGCCAAGGATGTTTTTCCTGAAATGAAAGAGGGCCGGGCATTCCATGAGTATGTGAAGAGAGAATTCATCACTTTCTTGACAAAGTCTGCATTTAGGGTCCGGTGAGAGGCCGATGCGTTGGAGATGTTTTCTCAAGAGGCAATGGCCAATGAATATTCCTATTAGGATTCTCAGGTTATTTTGGTCCAGATTGATTAGGATTGGATTTTCTGGGGCAGAATTTGGGAAAGAATTGTTTTTTTGCAGTTGTACCCTGGTGTTTTAAGCCAGACCTCATTGGATTCGAAGCAAGCCGGTCTCACAGCGTGGTTTAAAAAAGTCTTTTGCTGACACCGCAAAAGGGCTCAGGTCCTATGAGTGGAGCTATTTTTTTTTTGTATGTGTATGTTTCCAAAACGGGCCTTGAGAGCTGCTTGACACCTGCAACAACATTAACCAATTTTTTCGACACTTGCCGAAGCCACGAGTTTGCACGAATACTTACTTATTGCAAAATGCCCAGATATTGGAATGCGTCGTCAAAGAAGTTCCAGCGGCGGAAACAAGGTGAAGTAGTTCCCGGATTCCGTGGTGTTTGAGCAAGTGATACAATTGGTAGAATATACACAGTTCACCCGAATGCTTCTATTTGAGAATGCTTTTGGTCAATGTTTGTGGCCCTACTTCGTTCGAAGCGCTGCGGACTGGTGACGGTGTGTTGTTTGCTATGGGCGACGATATTTTGCATCGAATTCGCACTGTGACGTTGGATAATGAACTGAGATATGCCAGATGAAAAGCGCAACAAAGCTTTGATTTTGATCGAGGATATGTGTCTGCTCATGAGTAGCAATTTGTTGTCCAAAATGATGACACAAAGATATTTTCAGGAAATCTAGATGGTTTTGGCGTTCATCAAGATTATATGGCCTTTTATAGTGATTTGACGTCTCAAGATGTCGTTCGAGAAGTTAAAAGCTACGAGTTGGAAGATTTTGACAATTTTTTTACAAAAAAAAACGATGCCAACAAAATTGTTTGTTGTACTGCAAAATACGTTTTTTCGAAAGTTCGATTACCAGAATTACAATATCCACCTGAACCATTACGATCATAACTTTCTAGCACTACACCTGAATCAAAACATTTTTTGGATAACATTCAAATGTTTAGATTAGATTTTTTTTTTTTAGATTACATTTATTTGAAATAGTTTAGTGACATTTTGTATTTTGTATACTATACGTATTAAAATAGTGTCAAATGCCACTTCAATTAATTTTATTACAATAGTTTAATTATTGGTGGGGTGATCCTTAAAATAGTTATAAACACATTGTTGCATAAAAAGAAAACAAGATAATATGAATACATTTAAAATAGAAAGAAGAGAAAAGAAACAAGGACTTATGTAAGTTACACCAAATTGTCAGAAAGAATAGAGTCTATATTCATGTAATTAAATTGAAGAAGCCAATGTTTAACACATTTCTCAAACCTTCCAGGAACGGTTAATGACCTGATTGGTTGGGGTAGTTTATTAAAAAGGCGCCTCGATGAGACCAAATAAAAGTTACGAAAAGCAGTGGTACGGGAAAAAGGTACAGATACAACGTTCAACAAATTCTGACGTAAATTATAATCAGAAATTAATCTAAAATTCATATTTCCCGATCTGATAAAAAAAATTTTCAATACTTTAAAACAATACAAATGACGGACTGGAAGAATTTTCATAGCACGGAACAATGGCAAACTAGGATGTCGACGGTGTTTTCGGCAAATCTTTTTCAATACATTTTTTTGCAAAACTAAAAGAGGCTGAATTTTATTTCGATATGTCCCGCCCCAGCAGGCAATACCATATTGGAGCTTCGAGTGAAATATTCCATAATAAATAATTTTTAATAGTTTCTCAGAGCAAATACTTTTTAGGTAGAAAAAATGTCGGAGAGTGCAACGAAAATATTTTTTCAATGCCTGCGTATGATTTGCAAAGGTCATTTTGGAGTCAATAATGAGTCCCAAGTATTTGAACTCTTCAACCCTTTCAACCAAAAAACATTCATCACTGCAATGTAGCGTGCTACTAAACGTGGGACAAGTTGACGTTGGGGCACATGAGCAGCCAACTAATTTAAATTTTTTACAATCCGTAGAATGAAAGTAAAATTCCGCATATGGGTCAGTTGTGGTACATAGGCTGAAAAACATTATTTTAGTTTTTGAACTAATTCTCAATCTATGTTCGGCGAACCAGGTCCTGAATAAGTGTAGATCCCAGTTTATATCAGAAGTCAAGTTTAAAGTACTATCTGAACGGTAGGAACAGCCCACATCATCAGCGAAAGCAGTAAGTGTACCTTTAAAATCAAGTTCAAAAAGAGAATTAATGTATATAAGGAACAAAATAGGTCCCAACACAGAGCCTTGAGGTACTCCCAAATTTAAGAACTTAAGACCACTCCTAATTTCCCCAATCTTAACTCTTTGAGATCTATTTGAAATAGGACCTGAACCAATCGAGAATAAAACCACGAATTCCAGCTTTTTCTAGTTTTTTTAACAAGATAGTGTGATTAACCATATCGAAGGCTTTCGTAATATCTACAAATAAACCTGCAGTAAACTTTTTTGCATCAAGGCTGGAGAAAACACTGGAACAAAAACTTAGTAAGGCATCTTCAGTTGACTTTCCCTTCTGAAAACCATACTGCACAGGGCTAAAAAACTTGTTCTTGTTTAAGAAGGATAATAGTCTTATTTTAACAATTTTTTCAAAAACTTTACTAAAGGTTGGAAGTAGTGAAATAGGCCTGTAATTACTTATGTCCTCTGCTGAGCCTTTTTTAAATAGAGGCACAACGTCCGCACATTTGAGAGCAGTAGGAAAAATACCAGAAATTATGCTTCGGTTAAAAATAACTGCTAGTACATCTACCACGAAACATCCGATGCGTTTTAAAACTATATTGGAGATACCATCATAACCGCTAGCATTAGAGCCGTTAAGGGACCCAATGACTTTTAAAATTTCAAATGCAGATATGGGCTCGAAGGAAAAACTATTACTTTTTAGATGCTCATGAGTCATGACAGTTACAGAAAGAAGAACAAAGACAAATTGCTGGCTACTGACGAAAAGTAATTATTGAAGGCGTTAGCAACATCGAATTGGTCAGACACATTACAGCCATTTATTGTAGTAGGCTTGGAAGAACACGAAGACTTTTTTAAAATACTATTAACAACTTGCCATTCATTCTTCAGATTACCCTTAGCAAATAGGAATTGGTTTTTATAGTAATCGTCACGACTCTTACGAATTTCTTTTTTAAGTCTAGAACATAAATTCTTATATCGATCACTCAATCTAAAGTTGTTTGGGTTCTTTGAACACTTAATTCTTAATTTATTTTTTCTCTGGACCTTCTTAACAAGTTGCCTTGTAATCCAGGGCTTAAGTCTTTTGCAGGATTTTTTTAGAGGCACAATGGAAGTACAGTCGTAAATATGTTTACTAAGCGCATTCAGAAATACTGAATATGATGCAGAGACATCTGTTTCCGCGTAAGCCGTATCCCAAAATTCAAAAAAAAGATTTCTTTTAAGTTTTATGAAATCAATTTTGTTCACTCTTTTAGGGACACCTACCCCAACACACGTTTTTTTAATTGAACCAATGTTTACCAACAGCGCTGTCATAGAGTGATCGGTAATATTTAGATCAAAGATCAACTCAATGAGATATTGGTCAATCGTCCATAAAAGTGATCCAATCACCTTCCCGAGATCATCCTAGTGGGTTCATTGACGAAACTCGCAAGACCATGCGATGCCAGAATAGCCATGTAGTTAGTAACCAAATCATTTTTATCTAGTAAATTAAGGTTAAAATCGCCTGAAATAATTAAGTTACTTGATTTTTGCTTATCTAACAGATGGGAAAATTCTTCTATGAACGCCACAACATTAAACATATGCAACCTATAAACACATAATAAAACATAAACAACTTGATCAATTTCGATTGAAACTTTAAGAATATCAGCACTCAGGAAATCTATACTTTTGACGTCCCTAATTACGTCAATTCATGCTTCCAAATGACATCTTTTGGAGCAACAAATATAATAAGGGATAATTTTATGCCGACATTTAAGGTACCAACCGCAACCATACACAACCACAAAATTTAATTGAAATCGGTTGATTAGTTTAGGATATCTATCGACAACAGCGCCATTCATGTTTTTTTTCACGCACGCATAAGTTTTCCGAATCCAGCGTAGGAGCCGTACAACTACAATTTTTAAAAATGTTGAAAAAGAACAGGTCCGGAGGGACCCTAGGCCTAGCTTCTCACAACTATTCGTTTTGTGTGAGTTTTTCATTTTTGGAACGAATGGAAGGGATCTACAGTTTTATGCCGACTCCAAACGGCTCATTGAGAAGCTCTTTCAAGACATTTATACAAATAAAAAAAATCATTGGAAGCAATTTTATATACTTACCGATTTTGTCGTCTTGTTTGTCTCCTTACAAGTAACGTTATTTCCCACTTTTTAAACAAAAATGCAGTCAAACAGATTTAGCTCACTCAACTGACAAAAAATGATTCACTCAGCTCATTTAAACTTATGTTGTGGAATGGCTTGAACTGAACTTGCTGTACATGGGCAGTGAGTGCGGCAGTTCTTTTAAGCATGTTAAATAGCGAAATACTCGTTTTTGCGGAATTGAGCCCCGGGCTGAGTTTTTGTAACTCGCAATGGCCCACTTTGTGATCGGGTATCAGTAGTTCTTGACAAGAATACAAATGGTATATAAGTTAACATACAGAATCAATAACCTTAAACAAAAGCGAAGAGAACGGAAAAAGGCCCACAACTCAGCACGGGTGCATGGAATTGAAGATTGAACCGAGCAACATAACACCAAATACTGCAGCGACATAGAAGTGAAGTAGTATTAAGCTATGTTTAAGATTGAGAAATAATAAAAGAACACTAGGTATCAAGTGGTGGAAGCGTACACAACTTCTCGTTCAAAGTATCAATGAATGCTATTCATTTAAAATTCTTACATTCAATGCAATATTCATTAACGCAATGTACAAATTATTGAATATTTCGCTTGGTTTTATGACCAAAATATTGTCTTCATGAAACTGGATTCATAAGTACATAATTGCGCTTCTAAATTGTTGTTGCAAAATTATTATTATTAATTATTATTACTATTATGTCCGAAACTCAATAAAGTTGTTCCCAAATGTATGAACGATTCTTAAACGCGTGGTTTTGGTGCACTAGGGTTGATTGTTTCATTTTATGAATGAGAACATTAAATGCATGAAACTATTCATTGGTTTTATGAAGGCAACCATTATTTTAATGTATTATTTCATTAAACTGCAAGCTACAACCGTTATGAAGAATGAGTCATTTTCGTAAAATTGTACAGTTTCATTTCTCAGCGTATAACTCTAGCGTTGTATGACCAAATACTTAAATTGTAAGAATAAATTCATATTTCATATGAAAAATTGTTTAATCTTAAGGGCCCTTCACATGTTCAATGTTACTTGACAAGTATCATTGACGATTTTTTTCATCAAGTAACATTGATGATAAATCGCCTCCACACGTATCAATGAATATTGACAATGTTTGCTTGAATTATGTTCAGTCGTTTCATAGTTACACATAGTTACCCTACACACGACCAAATCATTGTCAATTAACATTGATGAGAACCAAATCGATTTTGGTTTTCATCAATGTAGCAATGTTCCTTGACAAGAACATTGAAGAGCATACAAACGATCAATGTTACTTGAAAGATGAGTCATTCAAGTAACATTGAACGTGTGTATGTTGCTCGTGACTTTTTCATAATCCACATAGATCTTTTTATACCTTGCATATTTACTTTATCTACCTGTTTTAATGTAATATTTATTTATATTCATATTTTTGGGTATCAGCGTCCAGGAGATTCATGACCATATTAATGTTCGAAGAAGTTTTGTATTTTATGTTTAACTAGCTGACCCGGCGAACTCCGTTCCGCCCAAATTTATAAATGTAATGAAAATAATATTTCCAAGCATGCACAACGCATGCTACTTTATGTAATTCCGTCAATTCACGTTCTTTATTATTATTTGTCATAGACGCTTAAATGCCAAATCGTTCTGAGTAAGCGGAGTCCGCGATAAGAAACTGTTTCCCTTTTAAACTCAAAATCGTCCTTGCATGACATTTGATTTGAGATTCTTCACAATCATATCAAACGCGATCCGATACAAAGTTTCGGTGCATTAAGGTTGCTCAACAAAATGATAACTGAGCCGATTTTTAATTTCAAATTGTGAAGCGGTAAGTCCGAAACATCCGAATTAAAAAAATAAAAATTTTAAATAATTTTTCTTGTATTGGAAGTGACACTGCCCGTTTCCTATCCATTCTATTTTTTCCAAAGTGCGGTTCTTTTATCAGGTATGAAAATAAATCTGCGATCTAAGTTCTAAGTTCATTTTCTCTATCACCGTTTTAAACATTGTAATGAAAGCGTTTATTGCATTTATAATGGTTGCAATTGTCGAATCACGTTTTTTGTCACTCCTGTTTGCCCTCTGTACATGCTATCGACTTGATCATCCCCCGACAAAATGAAGTACGCCTGCGAATATTGCTGTACGTCCTCATTTACTGGCAAGAAGGCACCCAGCCGATGGTAAATTTGGCCTTGAATCTGTTAATCCAAATTTTGCGACGTAGAATCCCGTGCCATTGTTAGAAAAAGTGTGCGTTTGCATGATGTATAAGAGAAAATATTGCCCTGCCAGTCGGCATGAAACCAGTTTTTTGAATGATTTTTGTTCCCAATGAAGTCATACGAAAAAAGTAGTTGTACTGTCAAATGTTCTTTAGAAAACCCTCCGATTCAAATGGCTCCGCGGTGCTAATTTCACTTTGCCACTCGCACAGCAGATTTTTAGTGCGTTTTGGTGGCACACAATTAAAGTCATCGTTCCAATATCGACAATCGCATCACCGACATAGTTTTCTGTTCGTTCTACTGAAATGCCAGTCGTTTGAATGTCAGCAACGACAACGACGCGCATCTTGCAACTCCGATTTGAACTTGTTCCCATCCCAGCAGCAGTAGGACTTGACGCAGTTATCATTACTTGCACTCTCAATTTTCTTTCCTGTTGACCGGTCTTATGCCATGCGATGTCCCACTTTTCGCTTTCTTCTGTAGTTTGGCTTCGTTGATATTTGTTGTTGACTTGCTTGCCTTGTTCGTCGGCCAAAATTTTTGCGCATTCGCCTTGGCATTTTTTAAAAATCACTGAAATTTTCTTTTAAATAACTATTTTGTCCGCGTTTAAACTTTTTACATTTAATTTTTACCTAAAAGAAATGAATCTGTTGGAGCGGTGCACAATACGTAGTACGTACGTAGTTTTCTAATTAATTTTTGATATAGAAAAGTCAAAATAAATAGTGCAGAAAATCAAAAAAATCTAAAATGGAAAAGTTAAAAAATAAAGTAGCCTATCACAATACTCTATCCCGTAGCTTTATATTAGTAAAAGAATTTTTGAAATCGGTTCGGTAGTTCCGGAGATTACCTTCCTCAAACAAACATTACCTCTTTATATAATATAGTGTGATGTGATGTGATGTGACTAGCTGACCCGGTGAACTCCGTTCCGCCCAAATTCATAAATGTAATGAAAATAGTATTTCCAAGCATGCATAGCGCATGCTACTTTATGTAATTCGGTCACTTCAAATTCTTTATTCAAAAGTTATATTAAATACAATAGAAATAACTGAAGTATAGCAATATCGATGTATTTCAATAAAACCGCACTGATTGACGTGCCGGCCAACGTTCCGCTTTTGTACTAATGTGGGTTGCCCACAAGTGAGCACGCCACATACAATTGGACCATGTGAAAAACACGGGAATTCAAGATTGATGCTACAAATATCCAGCGATTATCCTTGCGACTTATTATTTGTCATAGACGCTTAAATGCCAAATCGTTCTGAGTAAGCGGAGTCCGCGATATGACAATGTTTGCCTTTTAAACTCAAAATCGTCCTTGCCTGACATTTGATTTGAGATTCTTCACAATCATATTAAATGCGATCCGATACAAAGTTTCGGTGCATTAAGGTTGTTCAACAAAATGATAATTGAGCCGAATTTTAATTTCAAATTGTGAAGCGGTAAGTCCGGAACATCCGAATTAGAAAATTAAAAATTAATTAATTTAAACATTGTAATGAAAGCGCTGATTGCATTTATAATGGTTGCAATTGTCGAATGCCGTTTTTTGTCACTCCTGTTTGCCCTCTGTACACTTGGTCTTCGCCGTGTTTCCCCCGACAAAATGAAGTACTCCTGCGAATATTGCTATTCGTCCTCATTTACTGGCAAGAAGGCACCCATCCTCCCATCCATCTGTTAATCCGAATTTTGCGGCGTAGAATCCTGTGCCATTGTTAGAAAATGTGTGTTTGCATGATGTATAAGTGCTTGAATGATTTTTGTTCCCAATGAAGTCATACGAAAACAGTTGTTGTCCTGTCAAATGTTCTTTAGAAAATCCTCCGATTCAAATGGCTCGGCAGGTACTAATTTCACTTTGCCACTCGCACAGCAGTTTTTTAGCGCGTTTTAATGGTGGATCACAATTATAGTCATCGCTCCAATATCGAAAATCGAATCACCGGCATAGTTTTCTGTTGTTTCTACTGAAATGCCAGTCCTTCGAATGTCAGCAACGACGTGCATCTTGCCACTCCGATTTGAACTTGCTCCCATTCCAGCAGTAGTAGGATTTGACGCAGTTCTCATTACTTGCACTCTCAATTTTCTTGACTGTTGATCTGGTCTTATGGCATGCGATGTCCCACTTTTCGCTTTCTTCTGTAGTATATGGCTTTGTTGATATTTGTTGTTGACTTACTTTCCTTTTTTGCGCATACGTCTTGGCATTTTTAAAAAATAACTGAAATTTGCTTTTCAATAACTATTTTGTCCGCGTTTAAACTTTTTACATTTAGTTTTTAACTTATCAACTGTGTAAAAGAAATGAAACTGTTGGAGCGATGCACAAAATCAAAAACAAACCATCACTGTTGACCAACGTATAATACATTAATTTCATCTCGATTTTATCAATCCACTTTTTGAAATAAAAATCCGCACATAGTAGGTACGTAGATTTCTAATTAATTTTTCATATAGAAAAGTCAAATAAATAGCGCAGAAAATCAAAAAAATCTAAAATGGAAAAATTAAAAAAATAAGTAGCCTATCGCAATACTCTATCCCGTAGCTTTCTATTAGTAAAAGAATTTTTGAAATCGGTTCGGTAGTTCCGGAGATTACCTTCCCCAAGCAAACATTACCTCTTTATATAATATAGTGTGATGTGATGTGATGTGACTAGCTGACCCGGTGAACTCCGTTCCGCCCAAATTCATAAATGTAATGAAAATAGTATTTCCAAGCATGCATAGCGCATGCTACTTTATGTAATTCGGTCACTTCAAATTCTTTATTCAAAAGTTATATTAAATACAATAGAAATAACTGAAGTATAGCAATATCGATGTATTTCAATAAAACCGCACTGATTGACGTGCCGGCCAACGTTCCGCTTTTGTACTAATGTGGGTTGCCCACAAGTGAGCACGCCACATACAATTGGACCATGTGAAAAACACGGGAATTCAAGATTGATGCTACAAATATCCAGCGATTATCCTTGCGACTTATTATTTGTCATAGACGCTTAAATGCCAAATCGTTCTGAGTAAGCGGAGTCCGCGATATGACAATGTTTGCCTTTTAAACTCAAAATCGTCCTTGCCTGACATTTGATTTGAGATTCTTCACAATCATATTAAATGCGATCCGATACAAAGTTTCGGTGCATTAAGGTTGTTCAACAAAATGATAATTGAGCCGAATTTTAATTTCAAATTGTGAAGCGGTAAGTCCGGAACATCCGAATTAGAAAATTAAAAATTAATTAATTTAAACATTGTAATGAAAGCGCTGATTGCATTTATAATGGTTGCAATTGTCGAATGCCGTTTTTTGTCACTCCTGTTTGCCCTCTGTACACTTGGTCTTCGCCGTGTTTCCCCCGACAAAATGAAGTACTCCTGCGAATATTGCTATTCGTCCTCATTTACTGGCAAGAAGGCACCCATCCTCCCATCCATCTGTTAATCCGAATTTTGCGGCGTAGAATCCTGTGCCATTGTTAGAAAATGTGTGTTTGCATGATGTATAAGTGCTTGAATGATTTTTGTTCCCAATGAAGTCATACGAAAACAGTTGTTGTCCTGTCAAATGTTCTTTAGAAAATCCTCCGATTCAAATGGCTCGGCAGGTACTAATTTCACTTTGCCACTCGCACAGCAGTTTTTTAGCGCGTTTTAATGGTGGATCACAATTATAGTCATCGCTCCAATATCGAAAATCGATCACCGGCATAGTTTTCTGTTGTTTCTACTGAAATGCCAGTCCTTCGAATGTCAGCAACGACGTGCATCTTGCCACTCCGATTTGAACTTGCTCCCATTCCAGCAGTAGTAGGATTTGACGCAGTTCTCATTACTTGCACTCTCAATTTTCTTGACTGTTGATCTGGTCTTATGGCATGCGATGTCCCACTTTTCGCTTTCTTCTGTAGTATATGGCTTTGTTGATATTTGTTGTTGACTTACTTTCCTTTTTTGCGCATACGTCTTGGCATTTTTAAAAAATAACTGAAATTTGCTTTTCAATAACTATTTTGTCCGCGTTTAAACTTTTTACATTTAGTTTTTAACTTATCAACTGTGTAAAAGAAATGAAACTGTTGGAGCGATGCACAAAATCAAAAACAAACCATCACTGTTGACCAACGTATAATACATTAATTTCATCTCGATTTTATCAATCCACTTTTTGAAATAAAAATCCGCACATAGTAGGTACGTAGATTTCTAATTAATTTTTCATATAGAAAAGTCAAATAAATAGCGCAGAAAATCAAAAAAATCTAAAATGGAAAAATTAAAAAAATAAGTAGCCTATCGCAATACTCTATCCCGTAGCTTTCTATTAGTAAAAGAATTTTTGAAATCGGTTCGGTAGTTCCGGAGATTACCTTCCCCAAGCAAACATTACCTCTTTATATAATATAGTGTGATGTGATGTGATGTGACTAGCTGACCCGGTGAACTCCGTTCCGCCCAAATTCATAAATGTAATGAAAATAGTATTTCCAAGCATGCATAGCGCATGCTACTTTATGTAATTCGGTCACTTCAAATTCTTTATTCAAAAGTTATATTAAATACAATAGAAATAACTGAAGTATAGCAATATCGATGTATTTCAATAAAACCGCACTGATTGACGTGCCGGCCAACGTTCCGCTTTTGTACTAATGTGGGTTGCCCACAAGTGAGCACGCCACATACAATTGGACCATGTGAAAAACACGGGAATTCAAGATTGATGCTACAAATATCCAGCGATTATCCTTGCGACTTATTATTTGTCATAGACGCTTAAATGCCAAATCGTTCTGAGTAAGCGGAGTCCGCGATATGACAATGTTTGCCTTTTAAACTCAAAATCGTCCTTGCCTGACATTTGATTTGAGATTCTTCACAATCATATTAAATGCGATCCGATACAAAGTTTCGGTGCATTAAGGTTGTTCAACAAAATGATAATTGAGCCGAATTTTAATTTCAAATTGTGAAGCGGTAAGTCCGGAACATCCGAATTAGAAAATTAAAAATTAATTAATTTAAACATTGTAATGAAAGCGCTGATTGCATTTATAATGGTTGCAATTGTCGAATGCCGTTTTTTGTCACTCCTGTTTGCCCTCTGTACACTTGGTCTTCGCCGTGTTTCCCCCGACAAAATGAAGTACTCCTGCGAATATTGCTATTCGTCCTCATTTACTGGCAAGAAGGCACCCATCCTCCCATCCATCTGTTAATCCGAATTTTGCGGCGTAGAATCCTGTGCCATTGTTAGAAAATGTGTGTTTGCATGATGTATAAGTGCTTGAATGATTTTTGTTCCCAATGAAGTCATACGAAAACAGTTGTTGTCCTGTCAAATGTTCTTTAGAAAATCCTCCGATTCAAATGGCTCGGCAGGTACTAATTTCACTTTGCCACTCGCACAGCAGTTTTTTAGCGCGTTTTAATGGTGGATCACAATTATAGTCATCGCTCCAATATCGAAAATCGAATCACCGACATAGTTTTCTGTTGTTTCTACTGAAATGCCAGTCCTTCGAATGTCAGCAACGACGTGCATCTTGCCACTCCGATTTGAACTTGCTCCCATTCCAGCAGTAGTAGGATTTGACGCAGTTCTCATTACTTGCACTCTCAATTTTCTTGACTGTTGATCTGGTCTTATGGCATGCGATGTCCCACTTTTCGCTTTCTTCTGTAGTATATGGCTTTGTTGATATTTGTTGTTGACTTACTTTCCTTTTTTGCGCATACGTCTTGGCATTTTTAAAAAATAACTGAAATTTGCTTTTCAATAACTATTTTGTCCGCGTTTAAACTTTTTACATTTAGTTTTTAACTTATCAACTGTGTAAAAGAAATGAAACTGTTGGAGCGATGCACAAAATCAAAAACAAACCATCACTGTTGACCAACGTATAATACATTAATTTCATCTCGATTTTATCAATCCACTTTTTGAAATAAAAATCCGCACATAGTAGGTACGTAGATTTCTAATTAATTTTTCATATAGAAAAGTCAAATAAATAGCGCAGAAAATCAAAAAAATCTAAAATGGAAAAATTAAAAAAATAAGTAGCCTATCGCAATACTCTATCCCGTAGCTTTCTATTAGTAAAAGAATTTTTGAAATCGGTTCGGTAGTTCCGGAGATTACCTTCCCCAAGCAAACATTACCTCTTTATATTATAATAATAGTGTGATGTGATAAAACAATAAAAAAAGTAAAGCAAATACAAGCAAAAATGGTACTGTTTTATTTTTAATACTACGGGTTTAGGTTAAATATTTTTTATACTCTTCAAATAATTTTGTACTTAAATGTATGAAAATGTACATAGAAACAACGAATTCGTTTATAAAGGTAATGTACTTAAGGTCTTTGTTCATGCAAACTATACCATTTTACATATACTCAATGAATTTGTGCATACGTTCGTTGAATAAATACATAAACCCAATAAACGTTTTCCTGAAGGTCTAACAGACATGATGAAAATATTCATAATTACAATGAATGGATACATTGCATTCATGAAAGTCTACATAAGCAAATGGATAACTTTTTATGAATTTTATACATTGATTTAATGAACAACTCATGAATCTTTTTAAAGTTTCATACCCCTATGAATATTTTCACACACGGAATGAACGGAGAATTGAACTCCTACTTTAGCTCAATTTCAATGATTTTTAACTTTCTCCATTACGTAGTAAGAGAAAGATATTATTTTCGTACAAAATTTCGAACTCGAGATTCTAATCAATTCTGACATTACGATGATACACGAACTCAAAAAAGTGGGTCTCAAAATTCTGTCCGTCTGTCTGCCTGTCCCGGAGGCCTACAGCCTAAACGGCTGACCGGATTTCGTTCAAACTTCGGATTTGGAGTTTGTGGGCTTAGGGCTCGTGGCCGTTTTTTATTTTGCAAGGTAACCTCGATATTAATGGTACTTCCCATACAAACTGCTCGTACCAGTTTGATTTGCTCGAAAACGGCTATAACGATTTCAACCAAAATTGATATTTAAGCTTTAGTGGTTGAGGTTACCCTGACTGCATACCCAGTTTTTGGCTAAATATTCGAGTAACGGTACTTTTGAAATTTGGTCATATCTCGAAAACGGTCCATATGATTGTAACAAAACCTAATTTCTAAGGTAATATGGTAATTTCCAACTTAATGGCAAGCTCAGTTTTTTTCGGTATTATCCTAAAATGGATTTTTGAAAAAAGTCAATTTTTTAAAATTTAGTTTTCCTCAATTTCACTGAAAAGGGCAAAAACGATTTTGACCAAAATGGAAACTTAGAGTATTAATACTGATGTTCTTTAAATTGTTGCGTCCTTAATTTTCAATTCGAATCACCAAAAACGCTAATTTAAAAAACTGCTCATATCTCGAAAACCCCATTCTTGACTTCAGTAAGACTTTAAAAACCAAGTAATGCTTACATCGCGAACAATAACATATAATCGGTTTTCAGTTAAATAGTTAACAAATGGTATTTTTCAAACTAAACTTTGCAATATTTGGTAATGGTTTGTCTGACAAATTTTACAGAAACCGCTCTAACGATTTTGATCAAAATACATATTAAAGGTATTTTCAGTATTCGAAATACGATCCCGTACTTAGTTTTTCTCAGAAAATTCGAATAAATCAGTTTTTTAATTATTTCTCAAAAATGACTACTTTTGGGTAGTAGCCGATCTCTGTTCATATTTATTTTTAAAACATAATATCGCACTTTAAAATTCAAATTGCAACAGCTATTAAAAATGCAATAACAGCAACGCAAAACTTATTTTGCAGCAAATATTACCCACTTCTACTTTTTTCCAACCATTTTGTATATGCACCCACTTTAAAATATTTACAACAATCAGAATATCCCACTTCATTTGCACCCCCACACACGTTCATCACGATATTCAGTTGATAACTGCTGTTTCAAATTCAAAAATAAATCTCTGAATTTTTGCAGATACACACATATATTTATATGTAAAGATATCGATCTATCACGACCAATACTTCGAATCATTGACAACTTAAACCAGCTTCATTAATCTATTCTTGTCAAAAAGAAAATAATTTCCAAACAGACCAAAAATCAAAAACTCTTACTACGCTTGTTCTCGTACTTAAAAATCTTGTAAAGTGTAAGAGCTTATAAAATAGTGCAGTAGGCGCTTATTACTCTCTAACAAGAACTTGCGAGAATTGCCTGTTTCTAGAGCTTCAATGTTTAAAAATTAAAAGTGAACTATGTGTTCCTTTTTCTATATTTCATGTTTTTTTTACCTAGCATAGCTTCCCAGATCTTAACCTAATACCTACCTATCTAATAAAATAAGAAAACAACCAACAAAGCTTTTGACGAACGAGAAAGTTTTGTTCGACCCAGTCGTGCACTTTATTTCATACTGTCAATGCATTTTTTCATTGGAATAATGTACCTTTTTTGTTCAGTGTATTGTTGCTTAACTTGAAACGGATTTCTATATAAAAATCACTTATACATGACGAACTGATAAGCCAAGGTTTGCAACGTTAGCATGTCAAAAACTGACACATTTAGTCTTAGAAATGCTAGTTTGTAACATTATTTTCTGAGATACTTTTCACAACTTTATTATGACAATAAAAATGTTTTTGATGCGCTCTGGCATCCACGACTAAAATTCTGACTCTGCCCCTTTCTAGTTGGAGTTTGAGCCGTATACGAAACCCCACCCGTCAAACTCCTTTGGTACCTATAATAAAAGCCTACTAATTAATTTTCACAAACAATACAACGACCTTCGGTCGACTCAAATTAATTTCAACACACACTCGTACCTACTGACGAATTGTAGGTATACAAAATACAACATTTTTGTATTCGGCTTAGTTCGCCAGGGCGTCCTGAATTGCACGCGCTTAACGAAGAACAGTATTCCTGCTTCTACTCAAACATTTCATTACACTCAACAACAAACCTTTAGCTGGCTATTTAATCAAATCAATGACAACTTCCAAGCATTTATTTGCACAAATCCGGCGATTTCATCCTAGTGCCAGGCTCCTTTCAAGACAAAATGTCATTCAATTTATTTATCACCATCATCGTCTTCTGTTTCACACCTGGAGACTGGAGAGTCCTTTGGTCTATACAATTGTCTCTAGACGCAGATCCTTCGTATTCTGTATTAGTACAGCAGATGGATGGAGATAAATAAAAGTATAACAAATACAGTACAATAACGAAAATCAATTTGATTCAATCAACGTGATGTGAAAACTGCTGTTACTCTGCCATTCCGTTGGATTTTGTTTTATTTCACTGTTCACAATTTATCTACTTCATCCAATGTTAGATGTAGATTGTAGGTATATGTGTGTACATAGATTTGATGGAGAGAAGTGAGAATCAAAGATTTACAATGGTGTACAGTAGGATAAGTTCCATTGGCTAGATGTGTTTTTTTTATGTACATATGTAAGTAGAAATAATAAAACAAATAGAAATAATGGTATAACGTAAAAGTGACCATGGTATTGACTTTATTAGATAGATTATTTTATGTCATTTTTAGGTTTTCGAGATTGGGCATAAATGCGTATAGTAATCTTCAAGATTCATTTTCGACAGTCGAGTACCTAAGTGTATCACAGTCATGGTGATTTGGTAAAAAAAAATTCTACTGGGTTGGAGACATTATTCTGAAAGGGAATAAAATTTCGTATTTTAAAATTCTTTTTTTTTTTCATGCGGAATAACGATCTGCGACTAAGCGAGGGGTCCCAGGTTCGAATACCGCAAAATCCAAATTCCAACTTAGGGTTTTTGACCACGCGTCACCTCTAGCGAATGTCTGACAAACATCCGAGAGTTTCTCAATTAGCCGTTGGGATTGGGAACCGGCATAAAATTGTACATCCCTTCCAATCTTTTCAAAAAATTAAGAACTCACAAAAAATGAATGGTTGTGAGAAGCTAGGGCTAGGGTCCCTACGGACCAGTTGCGTCAACTATTTATTTATTTCTTATAACGATCCACTCGCAATCAAGCAACTTATTTTTTCGTTTTGGAATTTTTGTTAAAGCTTCTTGGCGGTTTTTTGAAACATTATATCTAAACTGCCTTTGAAGCATTTCAAGCGCTTTTTTTTTGTACTTACAGGTTATTTTTGAGATTTTTTTTCGGTTTTATTTCGAGGTATTGTACGAGGTTATATTTGGACCGTTTTGAGTGTTTTTGTTATGTTTCTCTTATGTTTTTTGGGCCGTCTTTCTGGATGATTTTGGATTGATATTCAACGCGTTATTCTTTATTTATAATGCAGTTTTTTAGGTTATTTTTCAATTAGTTTTACTGAATCGCTTTTGATGCATTTTAGTGCATTTGTAAGAGCGGCAATCACAATAAGTCATTCCTGCGTTTGGAGCATTTTCGATAAAATAATTTTCAAAGTGCTTTTGAATCCATTTGTTTAGGCATTATTCGGGTACTTTTTCAACATTTAACTTCTTTCTTTTTTTTTTTTTGATTCAGACCGTTTTCTCTTTGTAATCCGACCTGGGGAGCTACGAAACCAAACGGTCAGTGTACACGTACAGGGTTACAAGATGGGCCTTTCAGCCTATGGTAACAAACTGACTCTATACTGCGGTGGTCAATCTATTCTATTTTACTACGGAATCCTAGTTTGGTGGCCCGCACTAGAGAAAAATGCAATTCTAGATCAAGATAACATTTTTATGTATTTTTTCCGGATCGCTTTGTGGACCGTTTTTGTTTAAGTCTTTTTGAGGCGATTTGAGATGCAATTTCGGAGTTTTTGTTAAAGGGTTTTTCGGGCCATTAAGTGCCGTTTTTGGGGGCTCTTTTTTGAGATGTTTTCTGATGATTTTTTTAGATGTTTTACATGAATTTTTCTTTTGCTGTTCTTTGGGGTGTTAGGTGAAGCATTTTCCGGACATGTTTTCCGTTAAGCGTTGAGCGGCGATCTTCAAACAGTGTCCCCAGGACAGAAACTCCCCAAGCAGTATTTTGGAGTGTTTTGTAAGGCAGTTTTGTACGTGTTAACGGTTTTTTGTTTTCGGGATATTTAAATAACATCGGGGGAGGTTTTAAGTCGCTTTTGCGGTGCATTTTTTTTTTTTTTTTTTTTACATTTCATAGACTGATTTTTGGTACATACTTTTCTGAGGCGTTCTTCTGAGCTTTCCCGTGGAGTTTTTTTTTTTTTTTTTGAGGTTAAAAGGTTTTTCACCATAGCGACGAAGCTCGTTTCAAACAAGAGGAAAGAGAATTTCTGCCGACTGGTCCGCAATGAGAAAATGTCGCTATCTGTCTCAAAAACTTAATCTGGAAAACAATATCAGGGCCAGAACGTTAAGCTAAACAGTATATTTCAATCGATGGTGGTCGACTTTTGAAAAGAATATTTAGCCACAGTAATACCTCAGGGAATTTGTTCCTGGAATGTTAGAGACATAGATAGTGATACTTGATCAGGCAATCTAAGAGGAAATTCTGGAAGCTCTTCTCTGAAGCGATTGCAGATACTAGCGAGGCTTCCAGACTCCGTAAAATGCTAGCCAAGGACGCGGCCGTACCTAGCTTCATTAAGAAATCGGACGGTTCGTGGGCTGAAAGCAGCGAGGAGGTTCTGGAAACATTAGTTGAAGCCCATTTTCCAGGAAGCAGTGCACCAATGGGTCCGATACCTTATGGACCTAACATTAGTGCACAAATAGATGAAAGGGTTGATAATATCATTACTGGGAAGAAACTGCATTGGGCTATCAAGTCCTTCACTCCGTTCAAAGCACCTGGCCCCGATGGCATTCTGCCGGCTATGCTTCAACGGGCTCCAGGCACAGTTATGAACATGAAAGGAAATATTTTTATTCACTGCATGCGATAAGGCTATGTGCCTAGGGCGTGGAGAGAAGTACGAGTGGTATTTAACCCTAAAGCGGGTAAACCAAGCCATACTTCAGCGAAAGACTTCAGACCTATCAGTCTGTCGTCATTGCTCCTCAAGACACTTGAAAGGCTTATTGACATTTATATAAGAAGTGAGTGTTTCAACGGAATCTTATGTAATGCTCAGCATGCATATTTAAAAGGTCGGCTCTACACGAAGTACTAAGCAAAATAGAGGGCAGCCTTCACCAGAAAGAATTTACACTTAGTTGCCTTTTTGGATATTGAGTGGACTTTTAATAATGTCAGGAGAGATGCAATCAAAAGCGCCTTGGAAAAGATAAATGTCGAGCAACGCATTACAAGTTGGATATGCGAAATGCTCTCGACGAGAAATATTAATTCCACTCTCGGAAACAGTTCTATAAGAAAATCTGTTACTAGAGGTACCCCCCAAGGAGGGGTCATCTCCCCCCTCCTCTGGGTGTTGGTCATAGATAAGATACTTAAGGAACTAAACAGTGAGGGATTCAGAGTCATCGCTTACGCGGATGACGTAGTTATCATTGTTCAAGAAAAAATCCTAAACACGATTAGTGAACTTATGGAAACAGCCCTCAATAGGCTCAGAATATAGGCAGAAGGGTGTGGACTAAGAGTCAACCCGGAGAAAACATAACTAGTGCTATTAAGTACAAAATACAAGATACCACCCTTCAAGCTTCCCAGGCTTGCTGGAGTGGAACCTGCTCTTTCGGAAAGCGCAAAATATCTTGGTACGGTATTAGATAGGAAACTAAATTGGAAACTTAACGTCCAGGAAAGAGTCCGCTAGGCTCACAATGCTCTCTTCAATTGTAAGAGGACGCAGCAGGTAAGAAATGATGCATGAGGCCTTCAATGTTGCATTGGCTATACATAATGGTAGTAAGGTCCATAATTACATATGGGGCTCTTGTCTGGTGGAAAGCCGTGAACAAGAAGTACATACGGGATATGTTGACCTGGGTACAAAGAACAGCCTGCATTGTCGTTACGGGTGCTTTACGTACCACACCAACTGGAAGCGTTTATGCATCTTTTACCATTGGATTTACAATTACAATCAATAGCAGGTAATAGTGCGCTACGGCTCACTAATGCAGGGCTTTTTAAAAACAGTAGGATAGGACACAGTACTATTCTACAGGAAACATTCTGCGAAATCCCGGGAAAAGCTGATGAAAGTCTCGGTACACTTGATTTTGACACACCGTTCGATGTGTCGTACCCTGACCAACAGGAGTGGCATAGGAACTTAGTTTCGAGGGGAAATGAGATCTCAGTATATACTGACGGATCCAAAACTAGTGAGGGTACGGGGTCAGGTATATACTCCAACGAGTTGGACCTACATATGGCCCTGAGACTTCCGGGCACATGCAGTGTATTCCAGGCAGAGATTCTGGCCGTACTCAAAGCTGCGGAGGTACTTGAGATGAGATCGATATCCAATAAGAATATCGCCATCTACATTGATAGTTGGGCTGCGCTTAAAGCGCTAGAGTCACATACCACTAAATCTGAACTAGTGAGGAATTGCCGCACAATGCTTAAGGAATTATGTTCGCAGAACCGTGGCAGATTATATTGGTGGGCATTGTGATATTGTGGGCAACGAAAGGGCCGACGTTTTGGCTAAGGAAGGAGCGGAACTCCAAGTAAATACAATGACTGAGGGCATTAGACCACCTATTGCCATTGCTAGAAGGGTTATCTTTGAGAAACCTACCAATAAAGCAGCTACAAGATGGTCACAACTAGAGGGGCACAGGGTCTCAAAGGCACTGTGAGGACCTAAAAGCTACGGAAGATATCTCCCACCTTCTATGCGAGTCTCAAGAAATTGCTCAGAGTAGAAGGAAGCAGCTATGCAGGTTCTTCTTTAATAACTTAGAGGAGGTTGGTTCCTCAAATAATATTGGGACCATAACCAAATTCTGTAGGGAAATTGATTGTTTTGGCGATTGGGTTTAGGTTTTTGACCGTAATGGTTCCCTGGGGATGGCGATGGGCCCGCTTTGGTGCCTGGTCTTTTGTGACGATTTCACAACCCCGCCCAACCTAACCTAACCTAATGAGTGACATCTGAAATCGGTTATATTTTCCCCATATGGTATACTGGAGAGGCAGGGAACCTTGACCCGTGAAGATTGCTAAGGTCGTAGAAAGGGAGTTTGTTTCATATTACAAGAGTTTATCGGTTCCTTCACAAAAGGATAACCACATTCCTGTGGTTATACACGCATCTACTGCAGTCTATCTGGCATTCGCTTCTCTTATAGGTATTTTCACCAGCTCCGAACTTGAGTGTACAGTGGGGGCTTTAACAGTGGAATAAACCTGCTCTAAAACATTTTTCGAACCCTGTCTTACTATAGTTCGTCCGCTTTCTCATTGCCTGGAATAAGCAATATTTTGTTTGAAACTGTGAATTAAGAAATGGAACCTAAGAATGTTATTACCGCATCCGCAGATAGTATCCCCGTTGCAGATTTATGACCTGCTCGATGTTGAAATGCAATGTTGATTCGTAGAAAACGCCTGAGCCTATCTCTGTATTTCTTAGTGTTTAGGCATGCACTTGCACATTACCACTGTGCACCGAGAGCTCTTAGATCAATCAGAAATTTCGTTGTTTCGCAACTATCTTAATCGAAGTTTCAATGAGCTTGTGGGTTCCCCAACTAGAGTACTCCAACACCTTTCCATTTTCTGTGTCCAAAACATACAAATGTTATCCTTAATCCAAAAACTGGCTAACCTACTAAACAACCGGCCATTTTAAGATGCACCCCAACTACTCAAACTCATTGTTGCCGAGTCCTCTCCTCAAATAAAAAAAAAAAAAAACCGTAAAAAGAATACAAATATTTAGCACTACATTAAAAATAGACCACTCCTCACACATGACCCACTATGCAGTTCTTTGCCTTTTTGTCTTAATGTTCACGTGCATGCACACAGTTCTCCGTCACACTCTCATACAGTATTCGCCACCGGTTCTCCGAAAGTAATGTTTTTAAGTGCATGCAGATAGCTTACTGACCATTAAAACCGCAACATTAAAAAAAAAAATACTACCAGTGCGATTAAAAAATTCATTTCGTTAAAAGTAGAATTAAGAAATTACAGCCATCGTTGCAACTGTTGTTGGTCCTTTTTTTGCGCACTTTTCTTCTTCTTCAAGCTTTAAACAATTATGAAATGAAATTATCCCCGAGCACAACAGTGTACACAGTAGTACACTACACACCAAAGTGCGGTTAATACCCATTACACAATCGGTTCCATTTGCAATTGTTATGCTAATTAGTTCAAAAGGCGACCACTACAGAGAGACTACAGGAATTCGTGTAAAAAATGGTGGAAAAAATACGTTCGGCTCCGATACAGAATACAGATATCACCAACATTGTATCGGGGAATTAAGCAGACAGAAAAATGGTATTAAATTTATATGAGTTTGAGTGTGGCCATTATGGGAAATAACTCCCAAATCCCCACTTGAACTCGACCGCACTGAATGAAATAATGACAATAATACCTTGGAGGGATATATCCACATCCCCATCCACAGCGAGTAGTGATGACGTGATTCAGACTGCGTACGTTGTCATTGGCACACAAGTAAAATTAATTTATATAAAATACCGTTGAGTCGTATTGTCCGATTGTCACTGACAACAATCGCACCACTTGCATACTCGATCGATAGTGCGGTCTGACCGACGTCCGAATGAAATCTACTTCCAGGGGAGCATCCTGCTGTAATCATTGATATCGAGGTGGGTTTTTAAATGAAAACTGCAATTCTTGGGGGTGAGGGGATGTTCGTCGTCTTTCTATGTCAACGCGATTACTGTAATTTATCATATCCCAAATTACCCATCCAACAATTAAGCATACGCTGCGCTGGGTGCATGGCATGGCGTCGCGTTCATCCCGCCGAGTTCAACCACTCAACTCTCGGAGTAGAAGTTCATAAATTTTCACTCCTCGCTGTTGCACCCACTCAGCGTATAGGAGTTTGATAAATATTCTCCGTACAACGAAATCCTAATCCGTCTATAATACGCTCTGTGTGTGTATGGCTATGTGTTTGAAGGGCTACGCGTTGTCGGGGTGACCCCCTGGGACCTGGGAGTCTCCAGAGTATGGGGTGTAATTAATTACTAAACGCTATCATACGACAAGGACATTGCATGCAGCTGAAGTGAAGTTGCAATGATGATTCGTATACCGGAGCAGTGAAGCAACAGCGGCAGGAAGCGTATACACGATCCGACTGGGTCGACACTTAATGAGCTTCAGTTGAAAATTCCCAACAACAGAGATGTTGCTGAAACGGAAGAAGCTTGTACATCCATGAGAACGACTCCGATGGGATTTATTATCTTGCCCTCTATATGTGCGATGCGTGTTAGTTAGAGGGAGGTCGAACCACCATGTTCACCGCTAATCTCGTAAATCTTCATCGTACCTACCACGGATTTTTCGGCGCGTTGATATGGTTCATAAAAGTCTTGTGTTGGCTGCATGGATACGTCCAGGGGAAGAGCAACAGCTACAACATGCGTTGGTTTTAGTGAAATTGGATAATAAATGTTCTGTTGGCGGGCGAAGAGGAAATGGGAACTGGCGCTGGGAGACGCCAGCGTGTAGCTGCTTTCATTTATCAAAAATTATGAAATGTTATTAGCGTCAAAGTAAGAGATTTGCGGCCACTGTGTGCGGGGTAATAGTTTTTGACATGTTATATGATGAACCACAAAATGGGGAATGGAGTTGTTTATACATATACCTACTATATATGGTTGTGGAAAGGGATTATTTCGGTAGCACGATCAAAGGAACTTGTGTGGGGAAAACTGGTGTATAATTGGATTTTCTGACTAACCAATGTAATGCGCGTAAGCCCGTTTGATACAGTTTTAGCGAGCTGGGATGATACCCTCTGAGCAGAGCTGAACAAAATTGTTGTTAACAGTTTTGTTTTATCTCAAGAAGGAAGTAGTTTATGCAAAACATAAAGAGCTTGTACAGCGAAGTGGAGTGGAGTAGCTATAGCTATAGGTAGTTCAAGAGTGGGTAGGTACAAACAAAAAATATGTACGCACTTGGTACTTGATCAGTATCAGTACTCTAGGTAAAGCTTCTCACAACTACCAAAATTAAGTTTTTTTCATAACAATTTCAAACAGAACAGAATTTATTGTAAAAAAAAACCTAGAAAAGTACAGAGGCCCACACGGCGATCTCATCTGATGAATGCTCACACCCAGTCACAGTTGTAGAAAAGCCAATGTTTCACTTTTTGGACGTCCCGAGCGTTCATCATCTCCCAATCTCTTACGGCCACGTTTAAATTCAGCTGCCCAAAAATTTACTGTGGTAAATGATGGTGCAGAGTCCCCATATACACACAGAGTCCAATTAATTCTTTGTTTGCGTAGGTATATTGCCTTTCAAAACCCAAAATTTAATAACAGCTCGATACTACATTTTTTCCATTTTCACAAAAAACACTCAAATCGACTCACTCAAACGACTGTTAACTAAAAATTGCGCGTCCAAAATGACTGAAACTTCGGTGACTAACTTTCAAAAGATGTACAGCTATTGACGAGTGCCGGTATCTTTACGTTGCGGTCGAAAACTTTTCAGACAACCCTCGTAGTTGTAACGAAACTTATCAGCAGAGGTCGTCGTTTTAAGAACGGCAGAAGCAAGAGATATTTATTCACTCAACTTCGGTCGAAACGACGTATAGATGTTATGTTACTAATTGCCGTTAGTCTGCCGACATCTACACGCGTACACTCAGAGAAAAATACTATAATTTTAATATGAATTCCTATTTTTTTAATGTATTTTTGCTATTAAAATTAGTCAATGTGATTTTTCCTATTATTAGTATAGTTCAAAAACGATTGAATCTATAGTTCTTTTAGATATTTATTTTAATTGTTTTATAACATTTAACCAATAGTGCATACGATTAAAAAGTAATAAGATGTCCTATTATTTTAATAGACTGCCCTTTAATGTGGGCAATATTAAAAATATTATTATTTCACATTAATTTTATAGGAGAAGTACTATTAACTCAATGTGATAATGTTAATAAATCAATTCTCCGCATACTATAGTTTTAATTAGTTTTCAATATTAAATCAATGGTGCATCCAACTTAAAATTAAAAGGATGTCCTATTTTTTTAATAGGTTCCCTTTAATGTGAAAACAATATTAAAATTATTATTGTACAACATTAATTTTAAAGGAGAAGTTCTATAAACTCGTGTGATACAACTTTAATTAGTGTTTATTATAAAAACAATAGTTCATATAGGCAATTGAATCAAATACCCAAATCGATACTTACATTTGAAAAATATTAAGACCAATGCCTTGCTGAAAATAAAATTAAATCGCACAGAGCAGAGCCTCTGGCAAGTTCATCAGCTTTCTCATTTTCCTCATTGTTCCTATGGCCGGGAACCCAGACGTGAGTGATTTCAAACTGATGACAAGCCCTGGTCAGTGTATTCATGCCTTCCACACCAAGCTTGGCCTTAATCGCGGCCTGACTGTCGACGAAGATGCCTATTTTTTTTGATGTCGCTATGTAAAGTAGCAGTCTACACACCTCCTTAATTGCCAGTACTTCTGCTTGAACGACTCTGGCTGCTTAGGGAAGGCGAAGAGTTTTGGAGATGTCTAATTCTGTTTACGAACACATTCTCCTCACATTCTGATCTAGAATGGAATCTAACAGAGGGGTTTTTATGGAAGTTGAGTTTGGGTACAGTGTAGTCCGTAGATATACGACCTATGCCATCCCGAAGGGAAAGTAGGATGCTGGTGTGGTCATTAGGCCTTTCGGACCAACATTTAGATTCCTTTAATCTAACCGGACTACACGCTGCAATGGTTTTTATGTGCAGATCCACTAGCAGAAGATTGAGAATCACTTTTGAGCGCCTCGGTCGGACTCTCGTATGGCTCCCGTGATTCCAATTCCAGCTGGTCTTTGGAATCTACTTAATTTAATGATGTTATAGGCTTTGCTTAAGTTCCCCACGTAGTCCAAAATAGTAATATATTCGGTCAAAAATTGTTATTTTATCTTAAGACCGGATTTTTTGACCAAAAAAAAAAACGGTGATTACGTCAGATTTGACCGGATTTACTTTTTCGTAGTGGCAACACTGACTTCCATATAGTTGTAACGGCATAGGGCGATCATTTTTGATGTGTAAACATTTATGCGCGCGTTATTGGAATCTGGTATAGTAATTCCAAACATTATGCAACGAAAAATGCGACAGTTTTTGTTTTATGTGTATTTTCTTCTAATGGACTTGGAGTTGGAGTTGGAGTTGGGAGTTGGAGTTGGAGTTGGAGTTGGAGTTGGAGTTGGAGTTGGAGTTGGAGTTATGCGCGCGTTATTGGAATCTGGTATAGTAATTCCACACATGATGCAACGAAAATACTTAATGCAACGAAAAATGCAACAGTTTTTGTTTTATGTGTATTTTCTTCTAATGGACTTGGAGTTGGAGTTGGAGTTGGAGTTGGAGTTGGAGTTGGGAGTTGGAGTTGGAGTTGGAGTTGGAGTTATGCGCGCGTTTTTGGAATCTGGTATAATAATTCCACACATGATGCAACGAAAATACTTAATGCAACGAAAAATGCGACAGTTTTTGTTTTATGTGTATTTTCTTCTAATGGACTTGGAGTTGGAGTTGGGAGTTGGAGTTGGAGTTGGAGTTGGAGTTGGAGTTGGAGTTATGCGCGCGTTATTGGAATCTGGTATAGTAATTCCACACATGATGCAACGAGAATACTTAATGCAACGAAAAATGCGACAGTTTTTTGATGTGTATTTTCTTCTAATGGACTTGGAGTTGGAGTTGGAGTTGGAGTTGGGAGTTGGAGTTGGAGTTGGAGTTGGAGTTGGAGTTGGAGTTGGAGTTGGAGTTGGAGTTGGAGTTGGAGTTGGAGTTGGAATTGGATTTGGAAATGGAGTTGGAGTTGGAGTCGGAGTTGGAGTTGGAGTTGGAGTTGGAGTAGGAGTTGAAGTTGGAGTTGGAGTTGGAGTTGGAGTTGGAGTTGGAAGTTGGGAGTTGGAAGTTGGGAGTTGGAGTTGGAGTTGGAGTTGGAGTTGGAGTTGGAGTTGGAGTTGGGAGTTGGGAGTTGGAGTTGGAGTTAGGAGTTGGAGTTGGAATTGGTTTTGGAAATGGAGTTGGAGTTGGAGTCGGAGTTGGAGTTGGAGTTGGAGTTGGAGTAGGAGTTGAAGTTGGAGTTGGAGTTGGAGTTGGAGTTGGAGTTGGAAGTTGGGAGTTGGAAGTTGGGAGTTGGGAGTTGGGAGTTGGGAGTTGGGAGATGGGAGTTGGAGTTGGGAGTTGGGAGTTGGAGTTGGAGTTGGGAGTTGGAAATTGGGAGTTGGGAGTTGGGAGTTGGGAGTTGGAGTTGGGAGTTGGGAGTTGGAGATTGAGTTGGAGTTGGAGTTGGAGTTGGAGTTGGAGTAGGAGTTGAAGTTGGAGTTGGAGTTGGAGTTGGAGTTGGAGTTGCAGTTGGAGTTGGAGTTGGAGTTGGAGTTGGAGTTGGAGTTGGAGTTGGAAGTTGGGAGTTGGGAGTTTTTTTTTTTTTTTTTTTTTTTTTTTCGTGGGTAGGTGGAAACCTTGCATAGGCACCAATGGTCCGACGTCCATTGGTAGTGTCAGATTCTTACTGACTAAAACCACCTCCCGAATCTTTCCGTTTATTCCCTCGCGGAACTACCGCTAGGTATTACTTCGCGAGGGACGGATTCGAGCTTTTTGCTTCGTCACATGTTGTTTAGCGAATTCGCGTTCCGCTGCCGTTCTAAACTCCTTAGATCGCACATTATTCGTACTGCTGCATCGTTCACAGCAGCCCAAAGATCTTCGGATTTCAACATATATTGGACAATGTTTTCTGGTGTTGGCGGTTCACCAAATGCTTCACGCAATACAGCTCTTTCGTTTGCATACCGAGCACATTCGAAGAAAACGTGTTCCACGTTCTCTACCGCGTTTACACAGCGAGGACAGGATGGGCTCGAATCACGGTTTCGCTTGAATAGGTATTCCCGAAAACCACCGTGACCAGTCAAGAACTGTGTAAGATAATAGTTCAGTTCCCCGTGTTTTCGGTTTATCCAACTTTCAATCCTTGGGATTAGTCGGTACGTCCATCTCCCTTTTTGAGACTCGTTCCATTGTTGTTGCCACGTTTCTATGCTGCGGCTTCTTTCGAGTTTCTTCGTTTGATTTGCGCTTGACCCGTTTTGGGCGCGATTGTCATAAACTCGCCTAGCTTCCAAAGCTAGGATATCAATTGGTACCATAGAGGATAGTACCAATATCGCGTCGTGGGATACCGTTCGATACGCACTGCTAACTCGTAGTGCACATAATCTATACACAGATTTGGTTTCCTTAACGTGTGTCTTTTTATTCGCGACGTCAGACCATATTTGTGCCCCGTACAGCTGTATGGAGGCTACAACCCTCGCAAGCATTAGTCTTTTGCCTTGCTTCGGACCGCCGATATTCGACATGAGTCTCGAAAGAGCGCCTATAGTTTTGGACGATTTCTCGCAGGTGTATGCGAGGTGATGTCGGAAATTAAGCCGCGCATCAATCATCACTCCCAGATATTTTATAAATGGGCTGGAAATAATGTTGTGCTCTCCGACTTTGATCGTTATCGTCTCTAGCACCTTTCTACTTGTAATGAGCACGGATTCCGTTTTATGGTCCGCGAGGTCTAAACTCATATCGCCTAGCCAATTCTTTATCAGTGCTATTGCTTCGTTGCTATACAACTCGATTTCTTCAAGCCGTTTCGCCACGACTACAACCGCAATATCATCCGCGAACCCTATAATGGAGACTTCCCTGGGGACTGGAAGTCGAAGGATGGCGTCATACATCACGTTCCACAGTAAAGGACCTAACACCGATCCTTGGGGCACGCCCCCTGTAATTTTATACAATTTCGTCCCGTCGTCGGAGTCGTAAAGGAGCAACCTATCGGTAAAGTAGCTCCTGATTAGTCTTAATATGTACTTCGGTACATTTAATCTTTTGAGGCACTGTAAGATACGCAACCAATTCGCCGAGTTAAAAGCATTTTTCACGTCAAGAGTAACCACGGCGCAATACTTTTTACTGCCTCCTTTCCATCGTCTACCTTCTATAGCCGATTGGGCTTTGTCTATTACGACTTTAATAGCGTCGATTGTCGATCGGCCCTTTCTAAAGCCGTACTGGTGTTCCGCGAGCCCATCATTGGCTTCAATGATAGGCTGTAGTCTGCTACATATAATTCGCTCTAAAATTTTTCCCATAGTGTCGAGCATACAGAGCGGTCGATAAGATGAGGGCTCCTCCGGAGGTTTATTTCCTTTCGGTAATAATACCAACCGTTGGTATTTCCATTGTTCCGGAAATATTCCCTCGCTTAAGCACGCATTATACATGCTAACGAAAACGTCTGGGCGGGCTTTCATCGATATTTTTAAAGCCCGGTTTGGTATGCCGTCTGGACCAGGAGCTTTTCGATCCTCTACCCTCTCGATTGCTGCGGTGAGTTCATTGATTGTTACAGCAGGAATATGTTCGTGTATTTCTTCGATCTCGCTTAGTAGAACTCCGTCCTGATTAGAGGGGAACAGAGTTTCTACGATTCTGCGGAGTAATAGCGGGCAAGTTGGTGCCGGCCTCTGAGGCGTCTTGAGCTTCGCGGTTATAATTTTGTACGCTTTACCCCAAACGTTTCCGTTCAATTGCGTACAAAGATCGTTAAAGCACTGTCTTTTGCTAGCCTTAATGGCGGATTTGAGTGCGGCGCGTGCTTCTTTATACGCTGTCCTCAAAATCAAATGTCTATCCGTATCGCGTCTAGACCGTTGGTATTTTCTTCGTGCCTTTAGACATGCTGATCGAAGCTCCTTAATGTCGTCGTTCCACCAATACGTTGGACGCCGGCGGTTTTGTGTTCCTGTTCGAGCCATTGATAAATCGCAGGCAGCGTGCAGTTGTCGCGTTACTTGACGTACGATCTCATTCGCTGTTCTCCCTTCAACTATAGCTTCAGTGATTGCGTACTCTAAGAGCTCCTCATCTAAGGTGTTCGCGTTCCATTTCATCTTAATAGTTTGTGGCCGAGGGTTTCGAGGTCGTGTAGGACTATGGAGATCGATTAAAATGGCATTGTGGTCACTATGGGTGTAGTGACTGCTGACGCGCCAAGTCGTGTGCCTGAATAAGTTACTACTAACGAACGTAATATCCACGATCGAGCTCGCACCCGCTCTACTAAACGTGTTCACATTTCCCACGTTAGCTACGACGACGTCTAAACTAGAGAGAGCTTCAAGTAGAATGGTTCCTCTTTTATTCGTTAGCACGCTTCCCCATTCTACTGCCCATGCGTTAAAATCACCGGCTATAATAGTTGGGGTATGATCCTTAGCATCAAGAACTATGCTTTCGACGACTCGTTCGTATTGCTCAATCGTAAGGCTTGGGGGTAGGTAACAGCTGTATATGTATACATCGTTTATCTTTGCCCTTACGAAGTGGTTTTCCTCGCCGAAGGGTGGTATCTGAAACGTGGTATTACCACATGCCCATACGGCGGCTTTTTTCGTCGCATCATGTGCCCAGTTACCCGAATTAATGTCGCAATATTGCTCCGAGAGTATTGCAATGTCGACCTTATGCTCGTGGACCGTTTGATGCAATAGATCCTGAGCTACCTCACAATGATTTAAATTTAGTTGCAAAATTTTCATGTTTTCGCGTGTAAGCTCTCAAGGGCTTTTTTATACTCTGGGCACCTAGCACTACCGGTTATATGTCCAAAGTCTACTCCGTTTGCACTGCAGTGCAGGCATTTTGGTTTTGCCTTGCAGTCCTTCAATTTATGCCCGTTTTCTCCGCATCCGAGGCATGCATTGGATCGATCGGTAGGGCTTTTGCACGTTCTTGCTATATGGCCAAACCCGAGGCATCTAAAGCATTTCTTTGGAGAAATTTTTTCTCGGATCCTGCAATAGATCCAACCAACGCGCACTTTTCCCGTAGTAAGTAGACGGTTTCCGATGTCTGCAGGCAATCGTAGTGTGGCCGCCTGAGTCCCGCCAAAAGTTCTCCTCATTGTTGTTATTGCCGGCGGTTTTACTTCATAATCTTGAAGAAGCTCTGTAATGGCCGCGCAAACTTCTTCTTTCGACGTTACTTCATCTATGTCCTTGCATTCGAGGAGTATCTCGTGCGTCATAGAACGAACGCTAGCATTTTCGCCTAACGAATCCACGATTTTTTCTTTTAGGCGCGAAGTAGGTATCTCGGCAGATTTTTTTAGCGCTAAAAGGAGGTCTCCGCTTGCTGTTTTCCGGATTTGACTAACGTTTTCTCCGACTTGTTTTAAATTCGTGTCCGCTTTCAATTTCCGCTATAAGTCAGCGTATGTAAGCTCGCCCGTTCTTTTTATAATTATCGCGTCGGGACGTTTCGCCTTTAGTGCATGATTTTTCCGAGCACCTCTTTCGACCTTCGTCCACTCGTTTGCCTTCGTTTTGGCAACGTTTCTGTCTCTAAGAGGCTCCAGCCCGGAGGAAGTCGACTGTGGATTAATGCGGTCACTTTTGTTGGGAGTTGGGAGTTGGAGTTGGAGTTGGAGTTGGAGTTGGAGTTGGAGTTGGAGTTGGAGTTGGAGTTGGAGTTGGAGTTGGAGTTGGAGTTGGAGTTGGAGTTGGAGTTGGAGGTGGAGTTGGAGTTGGAGTTGGAGTTGGAGTTGGAACTGGAGTTGGAGTTGGAGTTGCTGGTGTTGGAGTTGAAGCTGGAGTTGGCGTTGAGAGTTGGAGTTGGCGTTGAGAGTTGGAGTTGGAGTTGGAGTTGGAGTTATCAAGCCACACACATACCGCACGCATGGTGTTTACACATATTTCGGGACTGTTGTTTACAGTCAGTCGGGCCTTTTTTTCTTCTCTTGGCTGATATTTACTTATATTTATGTGTATCTCTGTTTTGGCTCTGTTGTTTGGCTTTGCGTTTTCTTTTACTTACCACGCAAACATTGTCTGCGTTTTCCGCCAAAAAAAAAAATCATTGCAAACACAGCACAAACACTCTCCTCCGTTTTTTATGTCAAAATTTATCTTCGATTTAATGCACCGGACATTTATTTCGCGAGCTAAATGAGTGGAGACTTTTCATCGGCCCATCTATATGAAGTTAAGGATTTATAGTGCGAACAGGATACTGATGCTTCGCTAAACTGCCTCGCTCAATTTTATCTTTGTAGACATTTTTGTATGGGAAATAAAATTTAGCGCGAGCAGGATACTAGGCTTTAAGACAAACCTTATTCTGTTTCTCGATTTAATTTATTTATTTATTTATTTATTTATTTATTTATACTAAAGTATGATACGAAATGTTGGAAGTCGCTTTAGAACTTTCACTTCAAAAATACTAACCTATTAAATTATTTGTGTATCAAATCAAACTAAAACAAGTAAATGAAATAATGAGGACGCTACTCGTTGCTAACGCTCGCGCTGGCCTGTAACAGGTATAATACGCGCATGCGTTCGAGTGCCACGCATTCACTCTCGCTCTTTCTCCTTCTATTCCCCCTCCCCAGGAGCGTTGAACGTTTAACGTAACCTTGTTGGAAGTCGCATTAGAAGTTTCACTTCAATAAAACATTAATTGCCAATTTAGTCATTATTTTTGGAAATTAATCTTCACCACAGAATATTCTTCTCCCAGCATTTGGTGCCAATAAACTCACTCACCGTTGCATACTCTGAAGCTTGAGCGGTACCCTCACACCTTTGAGTATGCAATGCTTATAACAAACTCACCTATACCTATCGTCTTTACTTCTTGAATTCTTCAATTCTTTACTGTAGGTATCAACGTATGTAGGTATGTACTATAACAACCATTAAAACAAAAACCTTGAACTCAATTTCTATATACACCACCATAAGTCCATCAGCGCACGTCAACAGCCATCTGCGCATTTCCTCAGAAACACATTGTGGCTGTTGATTATACACATTCACCTCGCATACTTCTCTTTCGTTTCACTTTTGTTGGAGAAAACACCACTCATTTTTTTCATATGAACGTGCTTGTGCTGTGGAATGTGCGCCACCCTCACCCTCGCTCACACCTTTGAGTATCCAATTATTAGCGTTAAACGCTTAACGCGACCTTGAGTTGGAAGTCGCATAAGAAGTTTCACTTCAAAAACAAAATGCCAATTTGGCTCTATTTGTCTTCCAAACTTATTTGCTGTTTCAAAGTGGTGACCGAAATCTAAAAAAGAAAACAATTATTTTGATTTGTTATACAATAATAAGATAACGAAACACTTTTTAAATAATGTTAACTCAAGTTTAGAATTATCTGCCTCGCGAGGCGTGATGAGCAATTCTCAGTAAATCATTTAAACAACCGAGCCATGGTTTATTGATACAATTTATTGCTTTCAAGAAACACGTGTTCATTCGATACCGCCTTCTCTGCTTTGCTGTATTATTCCGCATAAGTACAACAATCAACAATACATTAAACAACATAAGTCCTCCGAAAAACTGAGTCGTCGTCTTCGTACATATATAAAACTCATAAAGTGTAAAACATTTATCAAACCCGCTGAATCAAAAGATGTAACTTGCTTGCGGGCGTAACCAATAAATTCCACGGAAAATCCTTTCACTGACGACATTTACACCAATTCACATAAATGAATCAACTCGGGGGCTTAGAGTAACGAACAGCCATCACAGGAGCAGAACAAATTCCTATGGAAATAGCATGGGGTGAGAATTGTGTATGCTTTCGGTTCGCTTGTTCGGTTATAAGGAGTGCGAGGGTAGGTCGGAGCGTTCATGGGATTGCGAACAGGTACAATAAGGATTTAAAAACGGCACCACAAGCAGGAAAAAATATAACAGATTTCGCTCTATTTGCTTTGCAATTCTCATACGGAAATTGTTGGAGGAGCAAAAAAAAAAAACGAGTATACGCCACAGTGGATGAGTGGTTATCATGTGAGTGAGTAACTACACAATTAGGCGAGTAATTAAGTGAGTGATTAAAGAGTAATGTTGAAGGTTGTAATTGAAACGATGAGTAGGTATCTGAAAAATCACAAATTATCGTAGAAGGAGGTCCCTGTCATCTATCAACCGTCTGCACTGTTGTGTCGGGAGTCTTGACTTGAGTACGTGATTTGTTTTACGTAGCACTACAGTAGTTTTCTTCTCGACACTGTGAAGGGTGAGGTTGTAATGAATAATGGGAAATATTTGTCTAGGGTATAGGGGTTCGTACAGAGATTCGCGTTTAATCTTCTACAGAATCTTGATTTAAAATCTATCAATGGGGAGAAGGAAACTATCTGCAGCTAGGTATACTGTGAGTGCGCAGTACTGAACTAATTTCGTATAAATCAAGTTGGAAATCGTGCCAAGGGATCTTAATGCTTGCAGCATTAGTTGCAGCGGGGATTATGTATATTCGATTTGAAGCTTTTTTGGAATTAAGTCATCTAAACTATGATCAGAATCACAAATGAATTGAAATCTGCCGTCCTTATTATTAGTTACAATCATAATTAGCTTCTATAGTACGGACGTGGATTTCACATAGCTTTTCTGTGGGAGGCATAGTATGAGAAGACAAGGTACAAAGAGCCGGGTTGTGGCTTTAATTTATCTTTGAAACCATAAATCATTTTTCCCGGTAGCTAACGCTTAGGCGCTGTCATGTGAGTTTTATTTTTATGTAGTCGGGAAGTAGGACAATCTACATCCAATATTTTCCCTTTTAATCAACTTTCTATACATAACTGAACCAACTTAGCCCAGAGAACGAAATCTAGAGGATTTACGGAGTATACTGATAGGCAATTCGATATAATGGTTGGTGCAGGTAAATAAATCCACAGGAATTAACTCCACATGGGAATTAATCCCCTCTTGATTGGGAAATAAGTCCCAAAAGTGTACTTAGGTCTCACCCAAAGTGAGAAATTATTTCACTTAAGAATTAGCGGAGTTATTTCCTTCGCAGTGGCGCAGCGAGGGGGGCGGGCAGGGGTGACGCAGGCCCTGGGTGACACTTTGCTAGTGTCGGCAATTTAGAGCAGTTATTATTTTAACTTTTTCTTTCAGAGTGAAACTCGGTGATGTTATAACTCGATGACCCCTAGGACAATTTTCATGATTTTTTGGTTTTGTTTGTATTAGTATATATCAGGTTTAGAAAGAGAGAAAATTCCGGAAAATCACCGTGCAGTCCTGCTTTGGCATTCAAAAATTCTTCCTATAAAATATTTATTTTGACTTTTCTATCTCAAAAATGAATTAGAAAACTACGTACTATGTGCGGATTTTTTTTTCATAAAGTACTAGAAGACCCAGCCATGCGTTGCTGTGGCTAAGGTCGTTTAAATTTTTTGTTTTTGATTGGGAGGTGCGACAACCCGTTTTCATATCGCGCTTATCTTTTGCAAAGTGTCACCTATAGGGTCCTAAGCTATCTTATCTTTCAAACTGGAACCAACCACATGGGTACATCCACAAAATTCTATTGAAATCGCTTGAGTGGTTTCGGAAGTCGCCAACAGCTCCACCTATCGGGTCCAAAAGCAGTCTATCTTTCAAACAAGAAACAATCATAGAAGTTAGATCAAACTGCACACAGTGTGCAAAATTTGATAAAAATCTGTTCAGTACCTAGTTTAGGTTTCCATCGCGGAGGAACAACGTGACACCAAATTTTTATATATTGAGAAAATGTTACGAAAAATAAATTGTAGCATAAAGCCTGAACTACATCGAAATAACAGATTGTTGAAAAAAGTACAAAAAAATGGAAAAAAATTGTTTATTATATTATAGCTTCTGGAAACTTGACGGTTTATTTAATTCTAGTTTATAGTATCAACGTAGGTAATATCACAATTCACAACCACCTAAAAGAAAAACCTTAAATTCAATTTGTATTTACACTATCACACGTCTATCATCGCACGTCATCAGCCATCTGCAGATTTCCTCAACCTCGCAATACTTCTCTTTCATTTCACGTCGCAGAAAACTTTACGCAGTTTTTTGTTCAAATGAATGTGCTTATACGATGTGCGCCACCCAACCACCCCAAAGCAGAACAACGATTTCTGATTAGTTTAGATAATTGTAAATAAATAATTTGCAATGAAAAAATTAGCGACCATAAATTGAGTTATAAACTATCCTATCTCTCGAGTTGGATAAAACTGAACAGAGTGTGGAAAATTGATTAAAATCGGTTCAGTAGTTTAGGAATCCATCGCGGAGCAACCTGTGACACGCGATTTTTATATATAAGATATTGATAAAATAGAGATAAAATAAATGTTTTATACGTTGGTCATAAGTGATGGTTTATTTTTTATTTTGTGCATCGCCCCAACAGTTTCATTCCTTTTATACAGTTGATAAGGGAAAAAATAAATGTAAAAAAAATATATAGTTATTGAAAACAAAAAATTTCAGTGATTGATTGAGAGTGCAAGTAATGAGAACTGCGTCAAATCCTACTGCTGCTGGGATGGGAAGAAGTTCAAATCGGAGTGGCAAGACGCGCGTTGTTGCCGACATTTGAGCGACCGGCATTTCAGTATGAACTAACAGAAAATGATGGCGGTGATGCGATTTTCGATATTGGAGCGATGTATTTAATTGTGTGCCACCATTGAAATGCGCTGAAATTTAAAGACGAAATGACACGCCTTTGCTCTGCGAGTGGCAAAGTGAAATTGAGTCCATTAGATGCAAATCCGGAGCCATTAAAATCGTTTGCATCGGATGATTTTCTAAAGAACATTCGACAGTACAACAACTGTTTCCGTATCGTTCGGAACAAATATCATTAAAAAAACTGGTTTCATGCAAGGCAATATTTTCTCTTATACATCATGCAAACACACATTTTCTAACAATGGTATACGGGATTCTAAACTGCACAATTTGGATTAACAGATTCAAGACCAAATTTACCATCGTCGATAGGCAAAAAGGAGTGACAAAAAACTTCATTTGACAATTGCAACAATAATTTAATGCAAACAAGTACAATGCTCTGATTACGATGTTTAAAACGGCGATGAAGAGAAAATGAACTCAGACAATCGAAAATTTGTCTTCAAACCTGATAATAGAACCGCACTTAAAAAAAAAAAAAAAAACAGAATGGATGGAAAACGGGTATTGTCACTTCCAATAAAACAAAAATTATTTAAGACTATCTGACCCGGCGAACTTCGTTCCGTCCAAATTCATTAATGTATAGGTAATGAAATTAATAATTCCGAGCTTTCGCTTCATTCTGCTTCATGTAATTCGGTCAATTAAAATTCTTTATTCAAAAGTTATATTAAAATTAAATAAATAGGTAAATAAAATCAAATACTTGTCGGCCAACCTACTGCTTTTTCCCTGAAGTGCTTTATGGTACACAACATTTTTTGTTCTATTTCTATTATCGGGTGCGTACTACGTACAAAGCGAGAGTTTTGCCGACACGTGAAATTCAAGATTTATGCCACACACATCCAGCGATTGTCCTTGCGACTTATTAATTGTCATAGCAAAAGGGAGACGTAGGGGAGACTGGGTACGGTTGAAACACAGGACGGTTGAAACAACACGAATATCTCGTGAACCGTACGCGCAGCGTCTATGAGTATTAGGAGTGAATGAAGCAAAAACAAGTCCGTCGACGAAAAGTAGTCATGCATCGTTCGTTCGGCGGTTCAGTTTTAAGTGAGAGCTAATGTTCTATTTAGTAGACTATCAAAAGTAAGTATTTTTGTTTGGTTATTTTTTATTTTACTGTGGTTTCTATCGATGCGAGATTGCTGTGCCTATTTTTTTTGTATGCAGTAAAGAGTGTAGAATACAGTATGGTGACTAGTTTAAACGTGTCAGTGTTGTTTTCGTTACTTTATAGATTTTTTGTACTTAAAGGGGGGGTTGGGGACGGTTGAAACAATTTTTCAGGGGATGGTTGAAAAAATGTGTTTAATTATTTTTGTATTATTATATATTATTTTAACGAAATCATAAGAACCAGAAAGTCTACAATATACACCGATACACCAGAGAAAGAACAAATAAAAAAGGAGCATGAAGCAAGACTGAAACAAACCAGCTAAGCAAGCTAAGAAATGGTTGGAAGGTGATAAAAGTATAAAGAAAGTAAAAAAAAAAAAAAAATAATAATAATGCAGCATTCCAGTGCTCTATTATTTTTTTTTATTCAGAAGAAGAGGAGTTTTATTGCCTTGTCTGCTTGTCAACGTATTCAGGCAGCAGATTTAGTGAAAGTTGGATACAAATGTGTCACCTGTAAAATGTGGGCTCACAAAGAGTGCACAGAAGGTTGCAATAGTTATGTTTGCTACAGTTGTGATTCGGAATATTCCGAAAACTGAGTTTTATCGATTGTATTATCAAGATTAAAGTTATGTTTTTTCAACTAATTTAGTGAATTAAGATTTATTTTTTTTTTATTTTTTGATTTTTGTTTTCTTTAATTTTTTGTTGTTTAGAAATACTGTTTATTATTTTTTTAATTCTATATAAAACAATGACGTGATGAATATTGTCAAACAAAACTAATATTTAAAACAAAAATTAATTAAATATGTAACAATGGAAGATTGTGTTCATGTTTCAACTAACCCCAACAACTGTTTCAACCGACCCTGGTATGGGTACGGTTGAAACAAATTTTCATTTTTGTTTTAATATGATGTACTACGCAAAATATCACACCGAACACTCAAAAAACACTTTACATTTATACATAGAAACATGCTCCTACATTTCACATAACTTGATCACCGCTTAGCTTATAAACGGCAATGGTATGGACGGTATAAGCGAAATTGTTTCAACCGTACCCAGTCTCCCCTACCTACGGGAAATTGAAGACGCTTAAATACGAACGGCAAATCGTTCTGAATGAGTGGAATCCACAAAATAAGAACATCTTCGCCTTTAAATTTTCCAATCAAAATCGTTACTTGAATTATATTTGATTTTAAATTCTTTACAATCAAACGCGTACCGTTACAAAGTTTTGGTGCATTTAGGTTGCGCAACAAAATGATTACTGAGCCGATTTTTAATTTTAAATTGTGTGGAGGCAAGCCCGAAACATCCATATAATTTAAAAATTCCGTGGGATAGTTGGTGGCTTCGTTTTCATCCATCACGGAGTCGACTGATTTGTATGAATGCAACTCACGATTTGGTTTTGAATTTATCGCCATAAAGCAGACGCCTACAGGCAAGCATTCAATTCATCTGCCGGAGTTGATCTCGAAATGACAGGCTGCGTTTGACGAAAATCGCCTGAAAGCAAGATCATTGCTCCACCGAAGGGTCGCTTATCATTACGTAAACGATTCAGGGCCTCCATTGCGCGTTTGTAAGCCATTGTGCATTCGTCCCATATGATAATCTTACATTACTGCAGTACTTTCGCCATCGCAGTGTTCTTTGAAATGTTGCATGTAGGTTCTTCATCCACTTGCAGATTCATTGGCAATTCCAATGCTGTTTGAACGCCTTCTAACAAATTAGCCGCTATCCCAGAAGAGGCTTGGGCCAAAGCGATCTCAGATCTCGAGCGAATTGTAGCCAAAATCAGTGAAATCAGAAATGTATTTCCAGTTCCACCGCGCGCATCAAGAAATAAAATTCCGCCATTTTCGTTAGCGACTGCTTGCATCAATTCATCGTACACTTTGGCACATTTGTTCGAACAGCTTGACTCAATGCGATTCGATCGAAGTCCATTTCTCGTTCCTGTTCTCGATTAAATGCGTCTTGCATTGAACGATTTGGCTGTGGCATCCCCAATTTGCAACTCATGAGCAGACACATATCCTCGATCAAAATCAAAGCTTTGTTGCGCATTTCATCTGACATTTCCAGTTCATTATCCGTCACAGTGCGAATTCAAATGAGTAATCACTAGACGCGATTTTATGATCGTCCAGCAAAAGTCTGCTAAATAGTGTCTATAGTTAACAAATAAACTCTAAAAACCTCGGGACTATTGGTTTAAATTTGTGTTTTCTTCCGGTTACTGCGTTGTAAGGCTATAAATCCACCATTTCCTTGATTTTATTGACTTTTTAGTGAAAATCAGTACGCGCTAACATTTTGATTCTGCGTTGTCATTGCCCTACCACTACCACCATCATCTAACCGGGATTTCTCTCAAATCATGTCCGCTCCTAAAACCAGACAGACATCTTCAAAAGGCCTGCCATCAACGCCCACTCAACCTGTACAATCAGCTTCATCTGGACCAAAACAGCTGAGTGATTGTAATGCTCCTCTCACAGCCAAAATTCTAGACGAACATCTCAAAAGACAGGCTGCCACATTGCAGCATGGGTTCACTAATGCAATCTCCAAATTGCAGAAGGAATTTCTATGCAAATTAGATGAAGTGAATGCAATTTGGAATCAACGTTTCGATGAAATGAAAAAAAATATCAACGATCGCATTGATGAGCTTGAAAATGAGACTCACACAGCACTACAGTCGCAAAACGCTGAGATTGTTGCTCTTCAACGACGTTGCAATGCTTTGGAAAGGAGGGAAGTTGCCTGTGATGCAGTGCTCTTCGGAATACCTGAACTCCCAAACGAGAACCTTGAAAGTTTATTTGTGCAACTCTGTCACACTATCGAATGTAAGCCGCCTCCATTACAAAACATATTTCGTATAAAAAAACGAAACCGAAATATCAACACCAACACAACTCCCATCATGCTAAAATTTAACAACACTCTTGAGCGAAATGCAGTTCTCTTATCAGCTGTCAACTACCGGAAGAAAAATGCAACTGAACTACGTCTCGAACATATGGGTATTGCATCGGAAAAAAGCTGTTATCTCAACGAGAGCTTAACAAAACAGGCTCGCTTTCTCTTAAACAGTGCTCTCGGCCTCAGACGAAAGAAACAACTTTTTTCTGTCTATACGATGCATGGACTTGTTTATGTAAAGAAATTGGCGAATGGAAAAAGCTTTCTCATCGAAAGCACTGAAGATCTGCTTGCTGCTGCTGCGACACAATAAATCGTAATTTTCGTTCTTGGACCTGCTAGCTGCTACCAACACATAAGAATAAGATTTATTTTGTAATTCTGTTGTCTTTTCCTTTGTTTTTGCCACTCTCACTCATCCTCTCTTCACCCTTTGTCAGTTTGATTGCACTTCTCTTTTTGTTGTTTATAAATTATTACAAATCCCATGATGTTGGGACACCAAAACAGTATGAATGAAAAATCAACGTACACTATGGTAAATATTCTTTCAAAATACTGCGATGGACTTAGGGTCTGTTATTTAAATGCGCGGAGCTTAAACAATCAGAAACTAGATTATTTAAAGTACTTGTTTTCCAATTCCTGTGTTGATGTTATTTGTGTATGTGAAACATGGTTTAAGCCAGATATAAGCGACTTGCTCTACAAGATTCCCAATTATGAACTTTTCCGAAACGATCGAGTTACTGATACTACGGGTGGCGGGGTTGCTATTTATTGTAAATCAAATATTAAATGTGATATTGTTACTAAGTCTACTGGAAGTGGAATCGGATACATTCTAGTTGAATTACGGGACTGTAATACCAAATGTTTAGTGGCTTGTGCTTATAATAATAATAGAAGTAGCTCCGTCATGCCATTTTTCTCAGCCATTTCTGAATACTGCGCCCTCTATGAACATTTAATCATTTGTGGGGATTTTAATGTGGATCTTCTAAAATATGACTCACTGGCCTTTCAATTAAAAGACTCAGTTTCTTCAGTAGGAATGCATCTAGTAAACACAACTTACCCTACACGTTTTGCGATGAATAAAATACCTAGTCTTCTTGATCTTATAATGGTTTCGTGTTCGTCGCTCGTTCTCTTGTTTGACCAACTTTCACTTGATGTTTCAGACCATGATCTACTTTTTTGTTGTTATGACATCAATTTTTTGAAAACCGCCATCCCTGACACTTTTACTTATAAAGACCTTAATTCTATTGATGCTAATGTCCTTCAAGCCGCGACTTTATCAGCTCCTTGGGAGCAATGCCGCCTGACTGGTGATCCAAACGAAAAAGTAAGACTGTTTCAGACAATACTACTAAAATTGTACGATGAATGTGTGCCTACGAAAACAGTGAAAGTTCAGAACAAAGCATGTCCTTGGTTTACTTCGGAGGTGGTCCGCTCTATCAAGACGAGGAACAAATTATACAGTAAATGGAAGCATAGGCCATCTGATGTTAATTGGTCCGCTTACAAAGTGGCTCGTAATTACTCAACCAACGTCCTGCGTACGTCAAAGAAAAACTTTTATGCTTCTAAACTAAATTCTTCCCTTCCTGCTAAGAAACTTTGGAGCAACCTCAGGACAATCGGTATGTCTGCTGGAAGGAATAACTCTCTATGTGCTCTGGATCCAGATGAATTGAATAATTTTTTTCTGGGTGATGATCCCACTGCTGGTGGCTCTACTTCTAATCCAGTAGACTGTGTAGGCTCTGTACCAATGTTTGAAAGTTTTGAAGTAGCAACAGAAGCTGAAATTACTCAATGCGTCACAGCCATAAAATCCAATTCGGTAGGTGAGGATGGCTTCCCAATTCGATTTGTTAAACAAATTTTACCTGAAATGGTCTCCCATCTAACCCATGTTATTAACTGGTGCATAATTACGTCGACTTTTCCACAGCTTTGGAAATTTGCAAGAGTTTTGCCAATAGCAAAGAAAACAAATGCAGCTTCCCCTGTTGATTTTAGACCGGTTAGCATTCTACCTTGTCTATCAAAGGTTTTCGAAAAGCTCATGGCAAAGCAGATAGCGAAGCACTTGTCACTAAACAAATTGTTGTATGCTCAGCAATCTGGCTTTAGAGCTAACCACAGTTGTGCTACAGCTATGGTTAATCTTTTTGAAGAATTAAGGCAGGAGTATGACAGGGGTTTTGTTTCGTTGCTGTGTTTGTTAGACTTTTCAAAGGCTTTTGATAAAGTTAATCATAAACTTCTGTGTTGGAAGCTTAAGAATTACTTTGGTTTCAGTGAAAGAGCAGTAAAATTGATTAGGAGTTTTCTCTCTGGCAGATCGCAAAGGGTTAGTTCTGGGGAACGTTTTTCACTGTTGAAGGAAATAAAGCAGGGAGTTCCTCAAGGCTCAATATTAGGTCCGATACTCTTCTGCATGTTTATTAACGACCTTCCGACAGTCTGTAAACATACTTCAGTACATCTTTATGCTGACGATGTCCAACTTCATTTAGGGAAGCCTTATAGCAACCTCAATGAACTTGTTCTTCTCATTAATGATGACTTAAAACATATAACAACCTGGTCTATAGCTAATGGGCTGCTTCTTAACCCAGCAAAATCTCAAATAATACCCATTTCAAAAAATAATTTCGACCTTTGCCTCCTTCCTGATGTTTACCTATATAATGACAAAATTAAAGCTGTGGACTCAGTCACTAGTCTAGGCTATATTATCAACCGTAAATTGTCCGGTTACAATCACATAAACGTGGTAGTGGGTCGTATCTACGGATGTCTGCGCAAATTGTGGATCAGTGCATACTTTACTCCTCAGGAAACAAGACGAAAGCTGGTACTGTCTCTAATCCTACCCCTCATAACATATGCTGAGGTGGTCTATAGCAGTCTTGACTCTTCGTCCCAGCGAAAACTGCAAGTTGCTTTCAACGACGCAGTGCGTTACATCTATGGCAAACGTAGATATGACCATATTTCGGTGTTTGCTAGAAGTTTGCTTGGTTGTACTTTGGAAGAATATATCAACGCTAGAAATTGTATGTTTTTGCACAAAATTATTTCAACTCAAAGTCCGTCTTATTTATATAACAGACTCAATTTTACTCGCTCCTCAAGAACCATCAATCTAATTCCCTATCGTCACAATAATCTTAACTCATCACGCTTATTTTTCATTCATGCCATAAGGCTTTGGAACTCTTTACCCTCTCAATTGAAGAATATTTCAATGAATCCAACCAGTTTTAAAAGTGCAATCTTGCAACATTTCTCCTACTTGCCCATTTAAACTTTTTCCCTGACTATCCACTCCCTTCTCTTTTCTCTTTCTCTCTTTAAGCCTGCTTTTATTCCTATTCTCACCTAGATTTAGATATATTGTTATTCCGATTTAGACTTAAGTATTTTTTGAATTTATATAACTGATGTGTAACTTACTAAGTACTATAAAAGATCATATCTTAATGTACAAACCATTTAATAAATGAAATGAAATGAAATGAAAATGAAATGAAATGAAATTCGATGCGAAATATCGTCGGCCATAATATTATTTTTTTTTTTTTTTTTTTTATCTTTGTATAATCAAAGTATCTACTTCATTTCAAAAAGTTACTTAATGTAACATAGTAAATATAGTTTATTAGAACAACATTTTTAAGTTTAGGTATTTAAAAAAAAAAATGTTGACAACAACAATTTGCTTGGAAAATAATTAAAATAATTGACAACAACAATTGCTTTTAAAATTTAAAATATTTTTTTTTATTTGAAGTGTCACTACTCGATTTCTATCCAGTTTCTTTTCTTTTTCAAAGTGTATTTCCGCATACAAACTTTCATAAGCTCTTTCATCCCCTCCAAGTTTTGTTTTTGCGACAAAAAGTCAATATAAACCTGGTATACAGCAATACGAACAAAACAAAAAAAGAATTATGAAAATCGTCCCAGGGGTTATCGAGTTACATCATCATCGAATTACACCCGGAAAGAATAATATATAAAAAAATAGAAGATTTAAGATCGCGGACTCTGCTTATTCAAAATATGCTATTGGCATTTAAGCGTCTATGACAAATAATAAATCGCTAGGATAATCGCTGAATATACGTGCGAGCAAACTAATTTAGTTCAAAAGCGGAAACTCCTCGATTGCTATTTCATTTTGCATTCATTGTGCATGCTCGGCAATATTATTTACATTACATAAACGAATTTAGGCGGAACGGAGTTCGCCGGGTCAGCTAGTACACATATAAAATTGACAAAACGTATTCTTTTTTCAGTCCAACGAATTTGTTTACCCAGCATTAATTCTGCTGCACAGTAAGCAATCAAACATTCCTTTTGTTGCTTAACAACAAAATCGAATGAACGCAGATCCCTATTATGCAAATACGGTCTATCAGAAATTTTAAACACAAATTTTAACACAGTGCGCTTAATTAAAATCTTATAAGGCCAAATGCTGAATTTGTCACTTACACAATGCGTCATGAGGCCAAATTTTTAGGTTTGGCCTTAAGTCGCTTGGAATATTGTCACGGCACCGCTAATTTGACACCGGTTAGGCTTCCGCAACAATTAGAATAATTCCCTCGCGATTATTCAACAGTTTTACATTTTATTCCTACACCCCAATCTGTCATCCCAAAAATTAATGCTTTCGTATAACTTCTGACAACACTAATCCCATGCCGCCTTATGAAATGTCAGCTCAATGAAAAACGACTGTCGATTAACCGAAACAACGTATCCATTAGCAATAAAATGCGATTTAGCAGGTGCGAAGCCAACACAAAGGTATCATCCACCACCTAAGTAGTTCAGATTCATTTTTCGCAAATAATTTGTATTTGTGGCGAATTATTCGCAGCACCACCAAACGTTTTGAGCACCACCCACGGTCCACTTAAGCTAAATGTAATTGATTGTCTGGTCTGGTGGTAGGTGGTCTTCCCTGTTTCGCTTCGTCGTATTTAAGAAAATCCAATTTTCAATTTTACGCAAATTGATTGTGCGCCCATCTATCAGAAGAGATGAATAACTGCCTTCCCTAGTTAAGATTTATAAACATGAAACGCTTCATAGATACATCTTGAATCTTGTACCGGAAAGAGAACAGGAAACACCTATTCCGACTCATGGGAAAGACATCCCTGCACTTTGGATAACGCCGTTTGACTGATAACGAACAGGAATATAAATAAATTCCAAGATAAACAGAAACAATGTGAAAATATTTAGCTATAGTGTAACCCCCACAAATGATGTATTGCAGCAGTGACACTACCTCCCAGAAATGTTGTCTCGCTTAATGGTGTTAAACAGCCTTGAACGAGATCTTATTCGAGTTTCTTCTTTTATCTTCTGCCTTGCTTTGGGCGCCTGCTTTGGCCAACTAATGGAATGAAAACATGCTCGGTGGATTTTCTAATAAATCATCTTTTCCAATTACAAATCAAGTGGTACGCAATATACCCGAAAGGATGCCATCGATCATTATTTTTATTGACGAACCAAACGGAAATGAGCAAACTTCCTGACTAAAGCTGACACATTTTTGATTGTATGGGTAAGAGCAAATCGGTATACATTCTATAATTGTTGATTTCAGATGAAAGATTAGAGGTGGTCTGATCAAAAGGATTCCCCTCGTCGTTATCGTTCGTCGAATAATTAAAAAAAAAACACCGTAAAACTATTAAACGCAACTCGGATTGTTTTCTTTATCCGTAGCGCAACCCAACCCCTAAAGCGAACTCCTCTCAAGTGAGAGAGTTGAAGGAGTGTGCTGGCTGCTGGTGCTTGTCCTCCTCGAGCAAAATATTATTAATGGAAAACCCACCATCCTTGGTATTGCTGGCTACTCGTTCGCTATTATTATTACGTTCCTGTGCTTAATAGCCAAAACACTTTAAGTGTCGTAGTCAGAGGTGAAAACTTTACCAATTCGTTTCATCGTCGTCGTATACGCTGTGATGCTATAAATTCTCCTCACCACCGACCACCCTCACTCACTCTCTCCTCGCATAGCTAAAGTTAGAAAAAATATTAAACGAAACGAAAAAAAAAAAAAAAACAAGCAGCAGCAGAGAAAATTAAAAATTATAGTGGTTCACGCTTAAGGGTGCCTCAGAATGAAATCAATTGCACCACTTGTAATATTTTTCTTCGTTCAATGGAATTTATTCGCCTTCTTCGGTTTTTGTTAGCGTTGCATGAGAACTCCCCTCCACGTGTACTTAATTTACGAGAGAGACGCGGACAAGTGCCCTTAAGAAATAGACAAGCGGAAAAATGTTCAGCCATGAGATCATCGTTTTAAAATTGGAATGGTAAACATTTTGTCTTTTGGAATCGCAATGAGTCGGTGACTGGAAGGTGCGGCTTCGTGATTTTATAAAACAAGGATCGCCTGGGTGAGTGACTCTTTTGTTAACCGACAACGATAAATAAATTAAAAATTTTGGGGGAGAGGTGGATTAATTTCGTTGTCCATTCGATGTAAATTAGTCTACTCATTGGGTAGCTTAAGAAGAAGAGGGTAGTGCAAGTCTTCGGGGTTAATATTGTTTTAAAAAAAAAATCCTTTTTAGTTAGCCAGGTTTTTTGCCAAATACATCCATTTTCAAAAAGGGGCTAAAAGGGATTGTTCCAATTATAGGGGCATATCACTTTTAAGTCTCCCGGAAAAGTGTTTGCCAAGGTGTTGGAATCGCGTTGCAGAGCTGTGGTCGAGTCACGGTTGGGGGATGAGCAGTGTGGCTTTCGTCCGGGCAGAAGAACAACCGACCAGTTGTTCACTCTCAGAATGGTACTTGAGAAGGGGAGTATGCTACACCTGTCTACACATGTTTTGTAGACTTGGAAAAGGCATACGACCTAGTCCCTCCAGGTAAAGTCTGGAGTGTACTGCAGGAGTATGAAATTGAGCGTTAACTTCTCATAGCGATTCAATCTCTTTACAGAAACTGTACAAGCTGCGTTCGGGGTAAACGGCGTTAAATCAATACCTTTCACCGTGGGCGTTAGACCTCGTCAGGGGTGTGTTTTGTCTCCCCTGCTTTTCATTACTTATATGGACTGGATGTTACAGCGCAGCCTTGACGAAGAACGATTTCAATTGGAAGACCTAAGAATAAGTCATTTGCTCTTCGCTGATGACTTGGTCATTCTTGGGGCCTCCCATATATCGTATGTGTTGTTACCGGGATGAAGGAGAATGTGAAAAACTCTGAGGTAACTGTGGTCTTCAGAACGCCTGTTCAATGCACTCTACATATTAGTGGAGTCCCATTGAAGCAGGTGCAGAAGTTTAAGTATCTCGGGGTCTTATTCACGAGTGATGGAAGGTTCAATTCTGAGTTTTCCTGTAGAATTTGTCAGGCTGGGTCAATTCTGAGACAGCTAGGCCATTCTGTTATCAGGAGGACCGAACTTGGTCTCAAAGCTAAGTTTTCGGTCTTTAATTCGGTGTTCGTTCCCACTCTTACCTTTGGTTATGAAATTTGGGTAATTACCGAAAGAATAAGATCGCGAATACAAGCTGCCGAAATGAGATTCCTTCGTTGTATTGCTGGTGTGACTCGCAGAGATCGTATAAGGAACACCAGAATACGAGAGGAACTGAATGTCGAGCAGCTACTTCTTCGGACGGAGCGGTCCATACTTCGTTGGTTTGGTTACGTTAAACGCATGCTTCCAACTCGGATCCCAAGACGTGATATGGAATCCGTGCCATCAGGTAGGCGTCCCCTAGGAAGACCCAGGGTGAGATGGTTAAATCAGGTCCGAAATCTCTCCTCGGCCCGTATGGGGATTGCCCCTGATGATCTAGAGTCGGTGGCGGTACGAAAAGACGATATCGAATATAATCTCTTTAAGGGTACAATTAGTCCAGACTAAAATAGTCGACTTAAGATAAGGATAACTAGATAACTGAATGTGCTCCTTATTACTGACAGGTTTCAAATTTTCACTGCCAATACCCAGTAAAACAGGGAGAAGAACAGTCGGACTGCAACGAAATAAAACATCATCCAGGACAATAGGTGCATTGGCTTAGTGGTTAATGTGTTGGACTACTAAGCGAGGGCGTTCCAGGTTCGATTCCCGAAAAACTCAAAATCCATTTTAACTTTTTTTCCACTGCGCCACCTCTCGCGAACTTCTGACAAACATCCGAAAGTATAACTGTCACGAAAGAGCTTCTCAATTAGCCGTTTGGACTCGGCAAAAAGTTGTAGATACCTTCCGTTCGTCCCAAAAATAAATGGTTGCGAGAAGTTAGGCCTTGGGTCCCTACGGACCTGTTGCGCCAATTATCTATTTTTCATGACAGCTCATAAGTAGTGTTCAAAAATACTTCCCTCTAGCGGTATCCATTTCAATTACGTATAACGTAATTATTAAAGTTAAAAGAACCCATCAAAGCCCCTGATGGTTATATTTTATAAAGCTCTCTCCCTTTAAGAACTGGCACTTTGAAGTATTGCTTCCAATCACGCTACCACCTGTTGATGGGGCCTCGTTAAACGTGTTGCATTTTCCGAGTGCCTTTCGAAGCAATCGTGACTCAGATCTCTGCACCCTTTTACTCCTGCATTTGTAATTTATTGAACACGATTATGTATGGGTATGGCCAGCTACAGAATTCCTTTGAGGATGTTCTTTTCCCTACTCAATGCACTCCCACCGCTGACATGCAATCTAATTAATTTGTGACTTAACAGCTTGAGATTTGAGTTCATTACGAGCACCTTCGCAGCTGTCTTCAATTAAGATAAAAGACTGCTTCCCAGCATTTCCATTCACGTACCATTCAGCATTCGTATGGAAAAAACAAACGTTAGCTTCTCGTAGTTGACGTGTCAAGTAGATGTGACAAGAGACTGCTTTTTCTCCTCCACCCTGTTGGATATGTGAGTCGAATTTAAAAATAATGGAACCTGTTGCCGGGTGCAAAAGCAGGTCAGGGGAGGTATGTAGAAAAAAACAAAAACTCGCAGAAGACACAATTCTTCAAAAATATGAAATCTCTTCTCACCATGTCGGGACTTGGGAGAGAACGAGGAGATAACAGTCATGCATGTTAAAATCTCTTTCAGCAGACTGAAGTCAAACACGATTCCACACTTAACCCACCTTCAAACTGCCACACAAGTGTCCCCGGGGTTACGACTTGTCAATGGTCTACTTTTATAAGACACTCTCGTATAGCTTGTGGGGTTGGCAAGTGTTATTTACCCCCAAGATTTGGATTCATCAGTGAAATAGATAAAAGGATACAAACAAATCGTATTTGAGTGGTGTGTTGTAATTGCCATGAATAGGTGGAAGCGTTGACTTGTGTCACCGGGAGGTTGCTTGTACTTGGTTGTAATTAATGTGAATGTGTTCGTTTTGGGAAAATATACTTTATGGATACTCATTCGTGTTGTGGTGAAGTATAGAAAATAGATATTTATTAATTTTTCGGGCTACAGTCGAAAAAGAGACCTTCCATGAAAACCTTCCAATTGGGAGATAATTTGCCTAGATTAGGCACATAATTTTATTGAATGTGTATTGTACCGTCAAGTGCAAGGCAATTACCGGTTCACCTTCACAGTGGGTCTGACTCGCATTTCTCTCGTTCCTTGCATTATATCAAGGTATGGTGTTGTTTTAGGAGGACGATATCTTGTGGGTATTCTGTAGTAAACCGGAACCCGGGTTTCATTCTCTCTGGACAATTTATCTTGCCGGCTATCCTTCTGCCAGTCTTATAAGAGTAGGTTAGGTTAGGTTGGGTAAGGTGGCTGTATAGAAAGACATACCTTATACCAAATTAGTTTAGGTCCTTTGTGATACCGAAGTGCTACCTTGGCCGGACATGTTAGTGGGCCAATTATTGCTGTCGTTGTGCTCATGACAATTTGTTTTTGTCTACAATCCTCCTTCGTCTTGTAAAGAGAATCGGGCAGTTTATCGAAGCAGTCTTAACTTCGCCTGTAATCCTCAGACAATTTCTAAAAGAGAGGAGACTGGGGATAACGATTGCACGATATGTCTTCGGATATACGACGGGTGACCGAAACAGTGTGCCCCTGTCTTATAATTCTCCGACATCTCGTCAAAATGACGTAAACCGGTATGTGTCATCGGTGATTAGTAGATCGGCCCTTTCGTTGTGTTACTTACTTGAGGTTTAATAAGGTTGGTCAAGGAAGAGGTTACCGGTCGACAGTATGTCTTCGGAAGGCAAAATAAACACGCTTTTTTTTTTTTTTTTTTTTTTTGATTTGCCTCATTTGATGGGGGTTAGCAACAGTCATGCTTAATTAGTTTTCTCCTAGTGTGTCTTCAGGCTTGGATAGCGATACCGCTATTAGGGCTGCACATATTGTGTTAAGTGAAAAAATAAAAAAATAGTGGGTGCATCATCTAAACCAAGAAAGGACAACTTTCAGTTCAATCATTAAATTTACTAGTGAAATTCGCCAAGATGAAGAAAAATTTAAAAACTACACTAGAATGAAGATTGATCCTTTCGATTAGCTGCTGGAAATGATAACACCATTTATAAGAAAAATGGATACGAATTACCGAAAAAGTTTTACTCTGGTAGAAAAACTCTTCGCTACAATGAGGTAGATAAGTATTTTTATTCCATTTTATTTTATTTTATTATTTTATCAAAATGTGTTTAAAATGTTTTACAAATTTTAGACTTCACTAAATCTTGTAATTTTCGAAGAATCTTTCTCTTGTACTTCTAGTAATTTGTTTAAATTACTTAAAAAGTCCTGCTTGACTATTCATTGGACTCGGTCTGAAAATTTGTTCATGTCGGGCAACGCTCTTTCAAAAATTGTCAGATTCAGTCATTGGCTCAGCTTTTTTTTCAGCTGGCGTTTATTTCCTCTTCTTACCATTGTAGGAGGAATGGGTGTTGTCGAAGGAGTCAAATATAAAAATGCCTAGATATTGTGAGGTGTTTTGAAGAAATGCTTCAATTTCCAATTTGTTTGGGAAGCATAGATGGATGGGAAACATATCCGTATACAGTGCCCACCAAATGCTGGCTCAGAATATTTTAATTATAAGCAATATCACTCGTTTATTCTTCAAGCTGTAGTAGATGCAAAAGGAAATTGTATTGCAGTCGATTTTGGCGCCTATGGAAGAACAGGTATCTAATAGCGGAGGTTTCAATAGAAGTTATTTTGTGAAAAAAATGTTTAGTTAAATTTGCCTCAAAATCGCCAAAATTGTGAAAGCAATAACTTGAAGGTTCTCTACGTTTTGGTCGGAGACAAAGCTTATCCGTTACGGAAACACATTATGAAACCATTTGCACGCAGAAACTTCATTCAAATGATCCACATGTTTAATTATCATTTATCGAGGGCACGAAGACTGGTGGAGTGTACATTTGGTATGAAAAGTTATGTTGGTATCTCCAGACAAAGCTGAAATGATAACAAGGACTGTCTGCGTTTTTTACGTTTTTTTTTTATTAGAATGAAAGACGGAAAATTTAGCGATATTCACAATGAACTACAAAAACTTTTTATTTCAACAGGTCGAATTGATGGTAGTGAATTTTCAAATCGCCCGATAAATATTGCACTTCAAATACGCAACGAATTTGTGAAGTAGTTCTATTTTTATTACTTTTATTACTAAAAAGTTTCAGATAAATAGTAAACAAAATACTTTCTAACCACAAATTATCTGTTTATCACTGTGTACTGGTAATTGAAAATTATATATTGCCGTCCGATTTTCAATTAAAAATAATAATTTTTTGACGTCTAACATGATGCTGCACTTTACAGAAAATGATGAACTGAAATATAAATACTGATAAAGATTATCAAGGAATCGAAGTAAGGTGCGAAGAAGGTGGTAAGATGGGTGGACAATATGTTGAACATGTAGGGGAATAACTAACTACCCTGCACATTATGTAAAAACAAAATTAAAAATAAAATATTCAAACGAAAACCCTGTTTGGAAAAAAAAAGGAAGAAATAATATATTAGCTAACACCAGAACCAAGCTGAATTCCACCTTCAATCAGCTGTGTCCTTTCGTTTACTATGTGAGCGGAAGCGACGCCTTTTAGGTTGGCTATTTTCGGTAAGTAGCTACCGGCAATTTCGTGTTTTACGAAATGCTCTCTTTTCTTATTCGACACCGACGAGAGCAGTACGTTACGCGCCAAGGCTTAGCCGATAAGCTAAGGTTGTTTTTTCTTGCAACCCGACGGAAACACGATTCGCTTTCTCACGCAAAATATCGTATAACTTTAAAGTAAACTACATTTTTGCTGTAAAAACATAAATATTATTTGTGTCCACCTGCCACCATCATCCAAGCTTGGAAGATCATCAAAATCCGGGTAAAATGACAAATATATATATATACAAAAAAATACAACACGTTGTCTCACAGCAGCGTCGTTATTAATCCTCCTCTCGATCCAAAAATAAAAATACATAAGGTCCCAGCTACTCTCCATCTCATGCCTCGCGCAATCTTCGCCCAGAGCGATATCGTAAGGGCATAAAGTTGCTATCCAACGAGGTCTTTGGAATTTTAACCATCACGTGTAAGTGCGATGCCTTTTAGTGAATTTCCTCTAAAAAAAAATAAAAAAAAAATGTTTAATTGATAGGTCAGAACCGTCCACCGATAACGGCAAGATCAGGTTTGCAACCCGCATCAGCTAGGACTTTGGCGACTTGCAAAGAAAGCTAAGCAACTCAACATTCCTCTCACTCTCAAGTTTAATACGAGAGACGAATCACCACCGCTAAGTGTGCAAGCTCTGCCCCCCATACACCTCCATCCGACTAGTTTAAATCATTATTACATGCCCCATTCATAAACAACAGAAAGAACAAGTCGATTCAAGCCTACGACTACGACCCACTGCAAAACGCACTTTTAAGCAGTCAGCGTATTCGCAGCGAAACCATAGTTCGTCTAAGCAATCAAACGACGCCTCTTTACGTGAACATCAATCCATTGCATCGATTGTTGTCATTGGAAACGATTCCAACCACAGGTAGCAGCAGCGTGAGGATCGTTATCAGCCACGATCATCGGCCTTGAAAGTGCCAGCAGAATAGTGTGTATTAACACGTTTAACAAAAAAAAAAAAAGAAAAAGGAAAAAAAAAACGAAGTCAAAATAATATAGGAAAACCGTGATAGCAAATATCAGCAGCACGACAAGTGCGCTCGTAGCACTTTTGCACTTCGTAGGTGCAAACGAACTTTAGCCTACGGCTAGTTTTGGTTTTTCTTTGTACTCAAGTTCTCAGAAGCTAAGTATTCGTTTTTACATATTACCTATCGTCAACACTTTGTAAAGTTCGTTCAAATAGAAATCTTCTGTTTCTAGATGTCTATTTAGATATAATCAACAATACGCTTCGATGAATGCTGTGCACACCATCCATGGGAGTCGTCGAATTGAAATCGGATATTGTTCAAGTAAAGGTACGATAAAGAGTGCCATAGATCGGTGAGTACGTTGCAACAATTATTTATTGAACGATCTGTTTTGGTCATTAGTTATAGTTTGTTAAAAAACAATAGTTTTTTTTTCTGGGTGGGAAAGAGCGAGATTCAATATTAATTCTGCTCCGACTGGTGGGCGGGTGAGAAGGAAAGGGAACGATCAGATTAGTTAACTTGCTAATGATTGTTAAAACCAGAGAACGAAGGGTAATAAATTATTGAACTTGAGCTCGAATGAAATTCAAATTACAGATAAATTACTTAAACAATTCATAATTTTTTTATTATATAGTGTTAAAGTAACCATAATCTTTGAAAGAATTTTTAGATATAGTTATAGAATGTTAGGTACCACTAGTTTGGGATTTGTTGCTCATATGATTTTAAATTAAGTTGAGATCTTTGGCTGAAATAAATTTTGGTATTTATGGTTGGAGTCTAAACTGAATTTATTTTTTTTGCAATGATACGTTAGATATATTCGAAGTGCCTTTGGGAAGTGATTTGTGTTTAGTGTATCAGTGGTGCAATGAGTGATTCATAACTCATAAGGAAATGCTCGTTTGTGAATTAGGGACTAGCGCAAGATTCTGCGGCGCGTTAGTCAAGGATGAACTATACTCCAGAAAGGGTGATAGATTGTGGGTGTGTCACGCTACGGAAGCCATTTCTATCTTAAGGTTTTCCGAAGTATCGTTTCAGATTATCGTCTATTTCAGTCATGGTCTGGCCTCAAGGTCAAGCTAAAGAGAAGGTTTATTTATTTCGGCAGTTCGGCTTCGTAGCCCCTTTTTAGAAAATATTTTTTAGTAAAGGCATGAAATACATGTGCGGTTGTCCAGTAGCGAGTGTAAGAACCCACACCTCCGTCGAGCTAGCGTAGCGCGTATGCAAGCATGCCTGCTCACACTTTGCTGACAGGACAACTTACCTTGCAACCCATCAGTTTCTGAAAGAAATCCTGTACTCCTGGAAACGGGTGGGAATGCCTCACCATCGCTATTTGCAGGGTAAGGCCAACTTCCGTTACAAACACAAAGTCGACAAATATTCAGACGGGAACCTCGAAACTCAGAGGAAGGGTTAGCAGAGGTTGCCCACAAGGAGGTGTTCTCTCACCTACACTGTGGAATATCACTGTGGACTCTCTTCTCGACAGATTAGAGGCGACTGGCATTCACACAGTGGGATATGCCGACGACATAACAATAATGGCCAGAGGCAGTTTCATAGACGTCACCGCAGATTTCATGAGGAACGCTCAAAGTGGTGGAACGTTGGTGTCTGGAACAAGGGCTTTCCATTAATGCGGAGAAAACAGATCTAATAATCTTCACGAGGAAGATGAAAAATCTGCAATTTCGACCCTTAACACTTTTCGGACTAGACTAGACTATTAGACTTACTTGGAATTGCCATGTTGAGGAGAAGGTCAGGAAGGCAAAAAGGGTACTACGTGTATGTGGACAGAGGTGGGGACTCTCGCCTAGGTCAGAATACTAGATGTATACGATGATAACTAGACCCATTATTACCTAAGCCTCGGTTGTATGGTGGGCGAAAGCCCCTCAGAAAACTCTGAGGAAGCACCTGGATAGGGTCCAACGTTTAGCAGGTATAGGAGTTACAGGTGCAATAAGGACAACACCAACATGCGCATTGGAAGTGATCCTGGGGATCTTACCGCTAGACTTATTTATTAAGAAAACAGCGGCCCTAGCGGCACTTCGTTTGCATCGAGATGCGAAACGGCACAATCGTGGTACCATCTATGGACATAGGAAGATCCAGGAACTTGTCAAAAACGAGATTAGGGAGCTGAACATGCTTATGGATGGGATAACAAGGGTGCGTAATATGGAAAGGAATCACAGACTCGTATTGAGAACGGATTACTTCCAGAGAAAAGGAGTGGTGAAATAGTGATTTTCACAGATGGATCCATGATGGATGACGGAGCGGGTGCCGGTATCTATTCAGCAGAGCTTGAACTAGCCCGTCACGTTAGCCTCGGGAATTACACTTCTGTATACCAGGCTGAGATGATAGCATTGCTGCATGCGTTGGACTAATTGCTTGAGAGTCAGGTGGAGGGAAGAAATATCCTTATAGCACTGGACAATCAGGCGGTGATCAGATGCATGGATCAAACAAACATCACAACATCATTGGCATTGGAATATGTACTTAAGCTCAATAAGAGTTCATCTAAAAATGAAGAAACACTGACTTGGGTACGAGGACACATAGGAAAACAACAACATAGCAAAACAGGGGTCAATGATGATGGCTATAATACTGAAATAAGTTTTTTTTAGATACTTGTAAGTAAAATGTTTGATTTTATTTTCTAGTTATCCATGTGCAGTTCATGGTACAGTGCGTTTTTTCCAATGTCCATATATGACTTCTCATGCATTCACTGAAATATTGAATGCTTCAATTTGAGTCGATTCTTAGATTTTTAACCATCCCCAAAATAATGCCATCCACTATGTCACGTGGAGAGAAACAACCTGCCAAATTTCATGTCTAAATATTTATATCAGATGGCTAAAAACAGATTCTCACGTAGCCCAACACGCTTTCAGTTCTAAAATAGTAAACGACTTCTCTTTTCAATCCGACACATCCCTTAAAGTGGAAATTCAATTTCCCATACACACAGGTGATAGGTTTATTCTGCATGCTGATCCCTTCTTCACTGTCAATAGCCTATATTCCCATTATACCGTATTAATATATTTACCTATCCCCTCCTTGTCATTATGGAAACAATAAATCATATTCCTCAATTTCATATATTGAGTTATTCCATCCATAACCGTCATGGTCAGACAATTGACTATTTATGAGGTTATTATATGGATTTGCTAGTAGATGTACAGCCGCATTCTAATCAATATATACAAGCAAGCAGAAATACACGCAGGGTCGAGTGTTGGCTATGCCTACGCCCAAAGACTCATAACTATTCATTAATGGAATAAAAGAAATTTTATTACATTTATTCAGGAGCACAGAGCTTCCGGGAATCTTTGCGTTAGTCTCTTATCTCTTGTTATGAGTGTATTCGAAGCGGATAGTGCTTAACCGAGTTCGCTGATAAAATTCATTCCGAATGTCCCTGCTGTTTTGTGGCGCGGAAAAGAAATAACACAGACACAACCAAAGCACTCATTTGTCACTATACTCCATTCATGATGCTCGAATATTTTAAGGTAATTCGATTGGAATCTCTCGAAAATACATTGTTATTATTTTCTTTTGCTTTTTTTTTGCTAAAGAAGGATAATAAATGCGGGGGATGAATAAATGGAGAATGTACATATTTGGGGGTCAATAATATTATTGTTAAGGGCCATGTCTGTTGAATAAAACATTATTATTATTTGGCGGTTTACTTTGGGTCATAAAGCATTTTTCTGAGAATGTTAGCACCGTTGCCCAGTAGAATTTCTTCTGTTTTTAAAGCCTTTTTGTATGACTTTCCAATGAAGGCAAATGTACAGGGTAGGCCAAAGACAAGTTTCATTTAAAAAATGCAATAAAATGAACAAACTTTTTTTTTGTCCATGTATTATGGCTTTAATAGTAAGAGCACATTTCCATTGATTGTGGAACACAACGTCATTCAAGTGGCTGCCTGGGCTGGCTTCGCAGTAGAGCATTCTTTTCCCTTCAATTTTCCAAGACATTTCTGATGGTGTCAGGCTGTAGATCACGGACTGCTTGGATGCTATTTGCCTTAAGTGCTTTAATCGTTTTCGGATTGTTAGCATAACATCGGTCCATCAGAAAAGATGATTTTTCGCCCAAAATCATCGTTGTCCAATTCAGGCTACTTTAAGGCCCAAACAGCGAGGCGAAGCGGATGGAAGTGCGCCTTCAATTGCTGAGTCAGTTGGACCTAGTAAGCGAATAATCCGCGATCTTTGTGCAGAATTTTTCTCATCCTCAGGCTAGTGCGTGAAATGTTGAATTTAGTCTCACACTCTCGGCTACAGCAGCACCGTACGATGACGGGGACCATGGGTGTTTTCCACTAGCATACTACTCTCATGAACTTTTTGCACAAACTTGCGTACAGCAGGCGCGGTGGGAGCTTCATTTCGGTGAAAACTTGGTGTAAAAAAACGCACTGTTTGGGCTACACATCTGTCACTTCGGAAATAAGTTTTCAATATTTCCCAACGTTGTTCAATTGTAAACCGACCCATTTCGTGCCGCGGAGGTATGATACTGACTTTCTGTCAAGATTTCGATCGGGAAAGAGCTGCCAGTGTCAAAGTAACCTATGATTTAAAAAGAAACCACTAGATGGCCGAGTGGTACGATGGTTGGTCAGCAAATTTCCTGGCGTTGCCGCCTCAAATACAAAATTGTTCTTTTCAAAAACCACCCTTTGAAAGAACGCATCCACATTTGCAGACATATCAAACAATAGATGAAGAGAACTTTCGTAAAAATGGAAAAAATGACGAACTTTCACCACTGAGTTACACCAATTTCTTTGCGGTCGTACCAGCAAAAATGGCGCCAAACATTCTGATCGCTCAATTGAGATTACCATACTACTACACTATCAATAAAAAAAAATAGAGATTAATTGTTGGCGCAACAGGGTTTTATAATAGGTACCCAAGACATCGTTTCTCACAACCATTTATTTTAAGTTTGTTTTTATTTTTGGAAAGTTGCTTATCCAAGGTGTCGCAAAAGTTGTGACCTGATGTTTTTTGGGTGTAATTTTTATGACTTAGTTTTGATCTGAAATGTATCCCAATGGAATCCATCAATTTTCAGCTCTCTGAGCTGTTGTGCTAAAAGTTTAGGGAGGGCGCAAGCCCTTGGCCACCCTGCGTACGCCACTGTATGCGCCGTTGCTATATCCTGTTTGAACTACATGAGGGATTGGACCAGACATACGAGCATCACCCTAGACAGAATACATTAACGGACGACACACTAACAGACAACAATAGCAACAAACGAGGCGATTATAGGAAAAGTACAGGGTGTCCGCCGGGAAGGTATACTACTTTGTTGGTTTATAATTTTTGATTAAATGAAAGGGAATGGATCTTATAATGATAAATGTTTTACCAAATGTCGGCAATTATGTATGGAATTCAATATCAGGTAAATGTCCGCCTCTGTTGTCCGCCCCTTTTGAGCATATTTTTCAATACATTCTCACACATTTCACGCGGTATTTTATTAATTTCATCACGAATATTTTATTTGAGTTGCTCAAGTGATTCTGGTTTGTTTGCATAAACCTTGCTTTTCAGATATCCCCACAAAAAGAAGTCCGGAGCAGTCAAATCAGGCGACCGTGGAGGCCAATCAACATCACCATTTCTTGAAATAACTTGTTGTGGAAAGAGGTCTCGCAGTAATTCCATTATAATCCTGGCTGTATGCGGTGTGGCGCCGTCCTGTTGATACCACATGTTAATCAAGCCCAAAGCATGAAGTTGTGGCGTTAAAAAGTTTTCAATCATATCACAATATCGCTCCCCATTCACAGTTACCGTTACGCCGTTTTCATTTTCAAAGAAGTAAGGTGATGATAATGATTCCTCCTGACCAAATTGCACGCCAGACTGTAACTTTTAATGGATGCAAACGTGACTGCTGAATAACTTGAGGGTTTTCCATTGCCCAGAACCGACTATTCTGTTTATTCAGTGTCATATAGTGCGTTTTGTTGGCACGTTGTTTCTCTCAAAAATTTCACGTAACTTTCTCATCGTCATAGTAATCGATGATTGATTTTGATAAAATGTTTTAACAATTAAAACACGTTGGTTTATCGAATATTTTTCCATAATTAATTTTCGACGTGTCTACTTCACGACTGCCAAATATGAACTATCAAGACTAATGTTTACCAAAATGGCGGCAAAACAAAGTAGTACACCTTCCCGGCGGACACCCTGTACATAACGAAGCGTCGACGAATAAAAGGGGAAAGTTACAGTCAGTCAGTAGTCGTGGTAGATTATCAGCCGTTAAGCAGTGAGCAACCATGAGATCAGTGAAACTACCTAATATATTATGATAAATACTAGCGACCCGCACTGGCTTCGCACGTAGGGTTCAGCCTGCGTTTGCAATGTAAGCGGACAAAATGTAATTATTTACGACATCACATTAGAAACCTCAAAAATAACAGTATTTCTCCAATATCTAATGGATGTTATTATACATATAAACCTTCCCCTTCAATTACTCTATCAATTAAATTAAAAATCATCAAAATCCGTTGCTTAGTTTTAAAGATTTAAGCATACATAGGGACATAGGGACAGAGAAAGCGACTTTGCTTTATACTATGTAGTGATTAGGAAACGAGCTTTTTTTTTATTGATCCCTACATACATGTTCTTCAATAGCAATTCATCCTATTGAGAAAGAAGAAAGAAAGAAAATTGAACACAGCTCTGTAGTGCTAGCCTTCCACAGTATATGTACTCGTCTGGTTGATACTCTGGGGTCCTCTGTTCGTCAGCCACAGTTGCGATATTCTTAGTAGAACGACTGCTCCAGTGCCAGTCAAAAATTCACGCTGCGCCAAAACTTCTCGCGAAGTTTTCCGCAAAAAATCGAAACATTTAATCCGCGTTTATGGAATAGCGATTCATGCATTTTGTGTCTGTTTACTTCACAAATGTCAAATTAGAATTGACATTTGTCGGCATTTGACTTTTACCCCACCTTGTATAACTGACAACAAATGAAATCGTTCGACAATCACATTTCGAAATAGGACGCTTTTTTGTTACAGTGGACGAAGCCTGTACTCATCACACCAGAGAACAAGAAGCAGTCGAGACATTGGACTTTACTTGGTGAATCAGAACCAAAGATGGTTAATAGCACATTTACACCGCACCAACATTTCCAATTGTTGAATTTCAGCGAAATGTTTAATTTCTTCGCTGCATTTGTAAGTTTGTCAAATCGAAAAAAAAACCTCTTTAAGAATTCTGAACGTCATTTAATGACTTTTCAGACCGCTGACAAAAAAAAAGCTGTCAACAAATCAATCATTCATTTTCAGATTATAAAAGAAGGAAGTGGTTGTCTATGCATTACTTTATTCATTCATTCTTTATGTTCACCCACTTCTGACTTCTAAACAGAAAAGAAAAGAATTCTGCCATTAGCTGTCAGAGACCAACTTTGGTCGATTTTCCGATACTGGCCTACAAGCTATATTTCTATGGGGTGGCAACTGGCAAATGCTAAGTGCGTTAGCCTTGTTAAAGAGAAATTCGTATTGACAAAAAATGTCACGTTGTATGATGTAATCTGAAAGTTTTCTGGATTTTGAATTCTGAAATAATTTGGAAAGATAACCTCACCCGATCACGTTTTATTAAAGAAGGAAGATTTATTCAGCGATGAATATATATATATATAATGAGTTTGACAGATGTCGTAAAATTTTGTTAGGTTGGTAGATACTGAATGAAAGACTTCAGTCAGCCAATCATCAGGACAGACTTCAGCAAAAACAACAATGATTTATAAAGTTAAATGATTTTCAAACATTCCGCCCGCTTCGACGTCTCATTATTTGGAGCGTTGAAAATTAGCTGCTGATGAAACCGATGATTTTTCTTCAGTAACATCAATAGAGACTGGAAGCAAACAAAGTTTCACTATGGGTCGCTTAAGTGTTGTCGATTGTGTCTTCACGGTGACAACTCGAACAAGTCCGTCAACGCCAGGATGTGTTGAAATAACCCGTGCTAAGGGCCACTTGCTTGGAGGGTAGCGTTCGTCCACCACAAGTACTAAGGCTCCTTCTTTGATATTTTTCGATGATTGATGCCACTTGGCAATATCTTGTAATCGTTGAAGGTACTCGTAAGACCATCTCTGCCAGACTCTTTCTAGCATTTGGCGCAGCTGCTGATAACGCGAAAGCCTTGATGTTGGTAACTGGATTAAAGATGGTTCAGGAACTGTGGTTAAAGCGTCTCCAACGATGAAGTGTCCTGGGGTGAGCGCTTCGAGGTCACTTGGGTCATCGGAGAGGGGACAGATGGGACGGGAGTTTAAAACAGCTTCCACTTGGATAAGAAATGTCGAAAATTCCTCGTATGTAAGAGCAGCATCTCCTATTACTCTCTTGATATGAAATTTGGCTGATTTAACCGCTGCCTCCCATTTGCCACCAAAGTGAGGCGATGCAGGGGGGTTGAATGACCATTTCGTACCATCATTGGCGAGTAGATCTACTAAAGATTTGATATTATAAGAGGCAGAATTAAACAACTTACGAAGTTCAGCGTCAGCTCCAACAAGGTTGGTACCACAATCACTTTTCAATGTCGAGCAAATACCCCGTCGGCCAGTAAAGCGCTTGAAGGCTGCAATAAATCCTTCCGTGGAGTAGTCCGTAGCAAGTTCTAGATGAACTGCAGATGTGGAGAAGCACACGAACACCACTAGGTATCCCTTATACTTCTTAGCTCCTCGTCCTCGCCAGGTTTTAAGTGTGAATGGGCCAGCATAGTCCACGCCAGAGTGTAAAAACGGCCGTGATGGAATGGTTCGATTGGTAGGAAGCTGACCCATAAGTTGTTTAGGTATTGTAGCTCGATAGCGTGCGCAAACAACACAATGATTGATGAAACTACGAACTGTGTGGCGACCTCCAATTATCCAATAGTTCCGTCTTAGCGTGGCCAACATCAATTGAACTCCACTATGTAGAGTGGACTGATGAGTATAGTCCAGAATCAGCTTTGTTAGGTTTGAGTCACGTGGTAGAATAATTGGATGCTTTGTGTCTGGATCGATTTCAGCGTTGCGGAGCCGCCCGCCAATTCGAAGAATTCCATGAGAGTCGATAAAAGGAGTGAGACGATAAATTGAACTGCTTCGATGAATGGACTGTAGGCTTGATAACTTATTGATCTCTGAAGAATAACTCTCGAACTGAACGCGTTTGATCCAAAACATCTTAGATTGTTCTAGTTCCTCAGGCTGCAGCCACTGACTGAATTTTTTGATGATAATATTATTTCCATTGGATTTGCTTTTTCTTTGCTTGAGATTTCTGTAGACCGATATTGAACGCCTGCACCAGGCAGTTATTCGCAGTAGTCGCATCAGCGATGAATACTTGGTTAGAAGGTCCCAAGTACTATCAAACTTTTGTTTTGTAGCAAAAGCTACTGTTGGCTGACGTTCCTCCAGATCTGCGTCTGCATCCAAATTATGGCACAGTGATGGCCAATGATTCGAGTCGAGTTGCAGCCAACTAGGTCCAAACCACCAAAGTGAACTCTCAGATAGCTTTCGTGGGGACAAACCTCTAGACGCATGATCAGCCGGATTGTCCTCACCTGGTAGATGATGCCACTGTGCCTCAGGAAGTATTTCTTGTATTTGAGAGACACGGTTGCGTACGAAATCTTTCCACCTACTTGGTGGGCCTTGAATCCAAAAAAAGGCGGTACTGGAATCAGTCCAGAGATGGATAGCTGACACTTCGATATTCAAAACTTTACGCATATGATTGACTTGGCGTGTGAGAAGCAAAGCTGCTGAGAGTTCCAAGCGCGGAGTTGTGACACGAACACTTCTTGACCGAATTCTGGACTTACTAGTTCTTCGAATTGGAGCAACTTTTGTTTTCGATCCTAAGATTGTAATTTGAACGTTTTCTATATCTTTTGTTACTCGAAGATAAATGACTGCACCCAGAGCGGAATGAGAAGCATCGGCAAATCCATGGATCTCAACAGATAAGTGTGACGAAGTTAATCCAAGTCATCTGGGTACACTGATTAAATAGAGATCTTGCAATTCGTGATTGTAAGTCTTCCAACGCAGCACAAAGTTATGAGGAATAGCTTCATCCCAACTTAAGTTAGCTTCCCAAAGTTCCTGCATGAAGATCTTGGCTCGAACTACAACTGGTGATAGCCATCCCAACGGATCAAAAAGTTTCGCAATGCGAGACAAAACATTTCTCTTCGTGTAGACTTCGGGTTCAATGGTTTGTTCAGAAATGAAAATGAACCGATCATGAACAGGTTGCCAGTTAAGTCCCAATGTACGATGTATGGGGCCATCCTTGATAAAGAGTGAGGATGTACAGGAAGCACGTTCTTGTATTGGCACATCTTCCAAGAGACCTTCGTGACTGGCCGCCCATTTTTGAAGTGGAAAACCTCCTGCTTTGAAAAGATTGATTATTTGGCGGATTTTGTGCTTACCCTTTAAGATAGATGAAGCTCCACTGTAAACATCGTCGACATAAGTGTTCTGCTCAATAACTTCCTTGGCGTCTGGGTAAAGATGACCTTCGTCTGATGCAAGCTGACGCAGAACTCTGTTTGCCAAGTAAGGAGCTGGACTGGTCCCGTACGTTACCGTTGTTAATTGAAATTCAACCAGGTTTGAATTTTCAAGCCACAAAATTCTCTGATAGTCCCAATCGTCGGGATGAACCTGAATTTGTCTAAACATTTTTGTGACGTCAGATGAGAAGGCAAATTGATTCATCCGCCATCGTGTTAAAACGTCTGGAAGATCTACGTGAAGCTTTGGGCCTTCATGCAGGAATTGATTTAATGACAGTCCAAGTTCTGTCTTAAAGGATCCGTTAAAAACAACTCTGAGTTTAGTTGTGGCACTACTCTCACGCACAACTCCATGATGTGGTAAGTAAAATACCTTACCAGATGATTTAGGGGGTTCAGACGTTCGGCGCATGTGCCCTAAGTCTTCATACTCCCTGATAAACTTTGAGTAATCCTCAGAAAACGATTGATTTTGACTAAAAAGTTTTTGCATCCTATGAATCATAGCAGCGGCTGCTGTGCGTGAGTCTCCAAAAGTTAACGGGTGAGACTTAAAAGGTAGCCTTACGATATATCTTCCTTCGGAGTCTCGAGAGTGACTTTTATTGAAAATATCTTCGCATTGTGCCTCTTCTAAAGTTAGTTGATTCTTTTCCGAAATGAAGACTTCTTCTTGAATCCAAAATCGTTTCACTAAGTCGTTAAGTTCATGATCAATATGACAGTGAAAAGAAGCTGCTTCCACCGCTGATGCATGTACTGATGATGGTGCAGATCCGGAAAGGATCCACCCCAAGCTGGTAAGTTGAGCAATTGGCGCTTCCATTGGTCCCTTTCGAAGTCCATTTTGGATAATTTGACTGTATACTTGAACTCCTAGTAAAAGGTCGATTTGGCCGGGCTGATGATACTCAGGGTCAGCAAGTTGTAGACCCTTGAGATGAGACCAGTTATTGATAGCAACCATTGTTGAAGGCAGATAACTAGTCAGCTTTGGCAAGACAAAGGCGTCAAAAACACTTTCAAAGTCATTCACACATGATTGAACATGCAAAGTTACTTTTCCATTTGCTCTGTGGGAAGACGATGGGTTAGCTCCTATACCAGCTATGGCTAATGATGAGTGAGCACGTGGCAATCGAAGAATTTGGCAAAGCTTCTCTGATATTAGATTTATTTCAGATCCCTGATCTAGAAAAGCTCTTACCACGTGACGTTCTCCATTACATGAATAGATTTTGACTAATGCTGTTGCCAAGAGTGTACCATATCTTGGAGATTTGTAGATAAAGGTTGTGTTCACTGATGCAGGAGTGAGTGATGGTCCGACTGCTGTTACTGATTCTATTGTAGAATTATTCTCTTCCAAGCTGGTAGTTTGCTGATTTGATGCATTGCCTCCAGGATGAATAGAGGTGTGATGACGACGGCTGCAAATGTTACACCTTTTCTTCGAGTAGCATCCGCTGATTGAATGTTGTCCGAGGCAGTTATAGCATAGTCTTTTTTGTTCTACAAACTGATGACGCTCTGCAACACCTTTCGATAAATAGGTTTGGCAAGATGAGATAAAATGATTCCCGTTGCAGAGCGAACACGATTTGGAAGATGGCCGTACAGCAACATGATGAGATCTGGCTTTGGATATATGGTTTTTGGCTAATGGTAATAGCTTTCTGTTTCCCTGCTGTTTAGGATTCACTCGCTCGAACGCCTGCAGTGAACGAATGCGTGTTTGGATAAATTCTTTAAATTCTTTCCACGTGGATGTTTCTGTTTTGGAGCCGAGATGTTTTTCCCATTCTTTTATCGATGCAGAATCTAGTTTACGAGAAACTAAAAATACTAGAATCTCATCCCACTGATTTACTTTGCTACCAAGACCCTCCAAAGAACCTACTGCTTGATTAATAGTGTTGAGCAAAAGATCAAGCTCTTCTGATGATTCTTGAGTGACTGATTTAGCAGAGAAAAGTAAATCTAATGCTGAGTCAGCCAGCAACCGTTTGTTGTCGTAATGCTCCAGAAGATCATCCCATGCTACCTTAAAGTTAGCTGCTGTTAGTGGCATTGTGTGTAAACGAGAAGCTGCTTTACCGCCAGCGAGACATGCTTTCAGATATTGTAATTTCTCCACGCACGTCAATGAAGTATGAGCACCGATCTGGGATGTAAATGCATCTTTAAAAGGAGCCCAGTCAGAAAACTCTCCACTAAACATTGGAAGATCCATAACTGGTAAGCGAACATGTGTAGTTGAAGATGATGTTTGAACTGTGGATAAATCAGACAACGTTTTGCCATCGTTGGAAGCTTTTGGCAATATTTCTTCTAGCATAATCGTCATCTCCTCCATAGCATTGAGATAATTCTCTTCACATTCCATGAAAACTTTTCCTTTGAAGTATGGATACTCGTCATACTTTGCTTTGTGTTCGCTTTTAGATGTTGCTCGTAGTTTTCCCAAGGAATGGTGATTATTCTGGTAGGTATTCCAATTGTTAGTAAGTGCTTTGATGCGGGATTGTATTCGCTGACTGGTAACATTTGAGGAGTCTTTTAGTTTTTCGACTGACCTCGAAATCAACTCGTACAGTTCGTCTTGATTCTCCAATAAATGTTCGACTTGACTGAATTTTGTCATGATAGATGATTATTATGTTCCGAAATCCGGCTCGAAGGACCAGAAAATGTATGATGTAATCTGAAAGTTTTCTGGATTTTGAATTCTGAAATAATTTGGAAAGATAACCTCACCCGATCACGTTTTATTAAAGAAGGAAGATTTATTCAGCGATGAATATATATATATATAATGAGTTTGACAGATGTCGTAAAATTTTGTTAGGTTGGTAGATACTGAATGAAAGACTTCAGTCAGCCAATCATCAGGACAGACTTCAGCAAAAACAACAATGATTTATAAAGTTAAATGATTTTCAAACACACGTAACTTCGAAAATTCCAACTCACCAACACACTCGCACCTTGTACGCCACTTCCGCTATCAGCAAAGTGGTTGTCAGCTTTCATAGAGCTTTATCCTTTCAATTTGAAATTTTTCGTTCCGTGTGAATAGTATTTTTTTTAGGAGTAAGGAGACTTTCACTTAAATTATTCATGAAAAATGAACAATGTAGATTGGCTGAGGGAAAATAATAATAGATACATTTTGAGCAATTTTTCTTCAGTTAGATAATAAGAAAAATTTACTCATGAAATCGAAGTTAATGATATTCAAAAGCAGAAAATACACTATGTTTGTCCTAGTATCAAAAACATGCCATTAGATAGTTTTATTAACCAAACAAATTATATTATTCGCCATTAAAAAAAAAGGGTTTTTCAACAGGGACGCTAAAAAAGTAGAGCGACAGGGACAGCAAACGACGCCGAATTTCTTGCCGCTCTTTTGACATTTCTCTTCAGTGAGGTTTGCCATTTCATGATGGAAAGATATACGAGCCAACGATTCGAAATTATTAAAATTTACTACCGAAATTCGGAGTCAGTGACCTCAACGTTAAGAGCGCTACGTCCAATTTATGGTCATCATAATCGTCCTAACAATTGAGCGTCTAATGGAAAAATTTGAATCCACAGGCACAGTACAAAATGTTCCCGTGCCAGTGAGACAAAGAAATGCCCGTAGTGTCGAGAATATTGCTGCCGCTGAGGCTTCAGTTAAAGAAAGCCCAAATGTGTCCCTCGCACGTCGTTCTCAAGCGTTGGGCATCTCTGTGACGTCGTTGTGGCGAATTTTGCGAAAAGATCTTGGCCTTCATCCTTACAAGATTAAAGTGACTCAAGAACTGAAGCCGCTTGACCACCAGAAGCGTCGTATGTTCGTGAATTGGCAACAACTTGAAAATGATTCGGATTTTCATCGAAAAATCATCTTCAGCGATGAGGCTCATCGTCAATAAACAAAATATACAGTATTGGTCAGGCAGCAATCCACACGTACTCCGTGAGTCATCATTGCATCCCGAAAAAATTACGGTTTGGTGTGGTTTATGGGCCGGCGGCGTCATTGGGCCGTACTTCTTCGTGATGATCAAGACCGGAACGTTACTGTGAATGGGAATCCGGGATAACCGAATATTTTTGGCCCCGATTGGATGATATGGACTTGGAGGACATGTGGTTCCAACAGGACGGCGCCACAAGCCACACAGCAAATGTCACAATCAATTTATTGGAAACCAAGTTTGGAGAACGTGATATCTCACGAAATGGTCCAGTCGCTTGGCCGCCTCGGTCGTGCGATTTGACGCCGTTAGACTATTTCCTGTGGGGCTACGTCAAGTCTATGGTCTATGCCAACAAGCCAGCGACGATTGATGAACTTCGTACGAATATCGAACGTGAAATTGCAGCAGTATCGGCCGATTTATGCTTGAAAACCGTCGAAAATTGGGTTCAATGTCTGGACTTCTGCAAGCGTGGTGGCCATGCAAAAGAAATCGAGTTCCATACATAATGGAATCGAACGTACTTTCACAGGAATAAAGAATTTCATTGATATCCAAAACCGTTTTTGTCTTATTTAAAAAAAACTTTTGTAGCGCTCTTATTGAAAAACCCTTTATAATGTGATATCTCTAACCAATGGCATTCAGCAATTCTAAAATGTGATATTCCCGAACTCTATCACATTCCCAAACGGTTGGCAGCGGTTGGCAGCATTGATTTAATATTTTTTGTATGTTTTTGCATGTCACACAGATTCCAAATGGACAGAACACCGATAGGAAAAAAAATTGAGGGGGCCAGCGGCAAGAGGATTGTCTCTGCTAGCTGTCATTTGAAATGTTGAAGTTTCAGTGGGAACGCAAAACTGGATTTCGAAATTTGTTCCCCGAAATGTTGAATTTAGATGCGGTGTTAATGTACTATTAACCTTCTTCGGTATAAGGTGGGTCTGTCGTCCAACAAGGTCATGGTGGCAGAGCTGTTGGGTCGATTCGATGCCGATTTGAAGCAAAAACGACCCCATTTACAAAGGCAAAAAAAGATCTTCTCCACCTCGATAATGCACAAACGAACAAGTCGGCAGTCATTATAATAGGGAAAGTTGCATAAATTATACAATTGGATACTGGATATTCTCAAACAACTTGGGTTCGGACTTAGGAAATTCATTTACTCAGTTGATTTTTCGGAATTCAATTGAAGTGAATTCAATTTTTCCGCAGTAGATTTTTTTTTTTTTAATTTTCCATGTAATTTGCTTTTATCAATAGGTTTATGTATAATACAAAAAAAAAATTGCATCCGTAAGACCGCAAATAACTCGATAAGGGATCGTCCGATTTGAGTTATCCTTTCTTCGTTGTGTTTGTCCACTCCTAAGGAAGGTTCATACGGCGAGAACATATACGTAAAAACTAATTTTCCATAGATTTTGTACGGGGATTTATTTAATTTTTTTTTTATCGCAATATTTTATTACCCGACTGTAGGTACACAGAGAGGGTTATGTGTTTCGCGCGTATCCTATGTAGGTACGTTCCTACGTGACCTCCTGTAGCCTAAACGGCTTGACCGATTTTAAAGAGTGAGGTGTCACTAGATTCGTATTCTTCCCCGGAGTGTCATAGGCTAAACAAATAATTATAAAAATATAAATTTAAAAAAAAACTAAAAAAAAATAATTGTCACACAGTGAGAAATGTCAAGAGATGAAATACACTGAACTGTGGAATAAACTACTTTCTGATGTATTCACAATCGCGGTCTTGTAGAGTGTTATGCTTGGTTCGCCATGGTGTTCACCATTTTCCTGTGAACATTTTTTTTTTCCACTTCGGTCCATGCAAAAATAAAGATTCCAACCGCTATACCGACAGAAATATCAAATTCTGAAGATTGGTGCATTTTTGTTTGTTTTTGTTGTAGGACTTTAAACAAACATCCTATCTCAGCGAAAGTAAAGTACAATAACTAGTGTAACCTCCTCCAAGTCAGTCTGACATTATGCAAGCGTTTGATAAAGTGCTAGTTGATATCTCTGTTTTGTTTTTTTTTGTAATCTCAATTTGGGGAGAAATCTCGTGAATCGTGTCCTTAGGGCTCGATTCTGTGTCAAATTATCCGGTTTACTGGTGAATAAATCCTTAAATATGTACTCCAAAAAGTGAACTACTGTGATCTACAAAATTGGTTCGGGCATCAAAAAAACGTTGAGAATCATTGTGGCCTCATTTCGCTGTTGTTGAGTTTTTGAGACTGCGAAAAACGTAACGGCCGCTCGGACTTCGTTCAAAATTCGGATTTGGAGTTATGGGCTTACATTTCGTATTAATCATAGAGTGTCTGCAGTCATGAATTCAATTATTTTAATTAAAGTAATATTATTTTTATTGCATAAACATATCGAACACTATTTGAGACCGGCAAGAAATAGAAAGCTACAATCCCAAAACACTGACAAGTAAATATACTGTACACCATTCACAAAAGAAATTTTTTTTGTGTATTCTTCTAAATATATTAAACTAAAAAGCTAGAAATAAAAAAGTTAATTTAAAAAACCAAAAAACCCGACTGACTGTAAATTTAAAAATATTAAAGCAAGACACTTTCAAGTGTAACTGATTGGCAGTCGGAGGCTGCGCATATTTTTGTCAGATTGTCTAGGTAGTCTCCGATTGTCAATCAGTTATACTTGAAAGTGTCTTGTTTTAATATTTTTAAATTTACAGTCGGGTTTTTTGGTTTTTTAAATTAACTTTTTTTTTATTTATTTATTTGGTAGATTTTCTTTACGGAAACAATTTTGTTTAGCACAGCCAAAGCCGCGCGGAAGCAGTTAGTGTTTCATAAATCATTTTTGCTATAACCTAATATTTATTCTTATATTGTTGATGAATGTATGACTGGAAATAACTTTTCTTGAATGCTAGCTGTCGGCCAATTTTGAATTTAATTGATACCAGACTTTATTTATTTCGTATTGAATAAAGGTACGGATTGTAAATTAAACCTAAAACACCTTTTTACATACAAAAATAAAATTAATCTTATTAAAAAAGTGCAGTATTTGCAGGGAGGCAGTAGCGCAGTAAATATGTTTTTCTAACTGTTTTTTTTTTTTTTTTTTTTACTATCTACAATTACAGAAAAGTGCGAACTTTGACGACACCAAGAAATGCAAACCGCGTGAACGAAATTATGTATACCCAAATTCGTGGTATTTGTGTATTGTCACAGTGGCATGGTTTTTGAACAGTACAAAAAACTGTGTTAGGTATGGCAAAGGCGATAAACAAGTTGCAGAGTATAATATCTACTATATCGTAGCTCCTACATTTTTTGTCAGCTGAAAGGGAAAATAAAAGTCGTGTTGTGTCCTCCGTTACACCTTATACCAACTCATTCGTTTTGTGGCGCGTTCTTGACATTTAACATTTATTCAAGTCGTCGTAGTCTTACTTAAATCTCGGACTTACCCATTGTTACAAAGTGAGGTCACTAACGAAGTGGTAATTTTTTTTCCCTAGTAAAATCCTTGTCTTTCCATTATTCACACTTTAAAATTGAGCCTTGTGATGCTGTCAATAGAAGTCAAGTTAAAATGGCATCCCAGAAGTGGAGATAAAACTCAAAGGAGAAAATAAAAACACTCTCCCTGACAGTGGAAAAGCGAGTAAATGACAATAATGGCCAGAGGTGTACCGGAAATAAGCTGACTATTTCTAAGATGATGAAGAATGGAATAAAATGAAACGAATATAATACGCTTTTCCACAGAGTTAAGGACATTCACACAAAAGAGTCCATGAAGCTAGTGTAACTGGAGGGTATTTGCGAGTGTGCATTGTCGGTGCTCTTTGTTTTGCAAGAATTGGCTTTAGGTTTAAACTGTGCACCGACAAGAGATGGGCATCTTTATGGTAAAAAAACAATTGACGGCAATTAGAAGTAAGCTGCGATTTATTACCAGACAATGCCAGCAATGGGCGTTTGTTTGATTTGTGCGGTTGACAACTTCTATGTGGTGAATTCAATTTCATTTGCTTTTAAAATAAATTATTATAAAGAGATTTATTACGTGGAAATCTTTAAAAAGTCAATTAAAAGGCTCGTGCGGATAGCAGTAAAATAAAGACATAGCCTTGCGAATAAATGTTTTTAATTTGGACTCTAAATTTAAAGTCGAGACTACAATTTGTTATTAGTACGGCGCTGAAATTATATTTCATGGTAAAATCACTTAGATTTCGAATCAAACAAAACTTGGTGTCAAATGTCATTAAGATCAGTTTATCCATTTGGGATGTAATGTGATATTCGTCAAGCGGTCAATTAAATGCGTATATGCTCCAAAATCATAGCCGAACAGCGTCTAACTATATTTATCTATCTGAAAGCTCTAGCTGCAATGACATTCCGCAGAAATCCGATTGTCTGCCACTTCTGACGCAGTATTTTCAAACTCTCCATTGAAGTTTCGCGGAATTTAGTCATCCACACATGCAAGTAATTGTACAGAGTTTTAAAAATTAAAGGCTCTGGTCTTAACCTGCATGTTTCGAACAACTTTATTAAGAATGATGGTGAAGTCACATGAATTATTCCTGTTTTTTTGGCATCAAAAGTCACGGTCAGATTGTTTCCGAACTTTATGGAGAAGCGGGCATCATCCATAATTTGACAAGTTTGCCATGGATGTTAAAACTAGACATGGTTTGTACAGCTGGTCTCTGTAGAAGCTGCCATAGGCGGCTTTGGAATGTCGATAAAAAGAATACGCGTTACGACTGAGAATACTTGGGTTTTTCATCGGCGGTGGAATTTTCTGGCCTAAAACTGCACCAGGTTATTTACGAAAGGTCTTATGCGTTTTAGCTTTTACATGCTTGTAAATTGTGGTCAGCGCTGCCACTTTGCTACGATCGTAGCGAAACTGCTATGTGATTTTCGATTTGCTACGCTCCTACGAACTCTCCCTAAAAATCTCTATTTTGCTACTTTTTTTTAAAGCACGAAATGTCAACATAAATCTTGGAATTTTTCTTGCAAAAAATAAATAAACGAAAATATATTCAATCCTTACTCACTTTCCCACACCAACTTATAATCTTTTCTACCATACCCAACAAGTACCCATTTATTCGGATGTGTTAGATTTTTGAATTTGACTGGAATCAAAAATTAAATTTTGGAGTTTTGAGTTTTGCTACGCAAAATAAGTTTTCTACACAAATTTGCTACGCAAATTTTTTACCTTGTGTCAGAACTGGTTGTATTATGTAAATTAAAAAATATATATTAATTATACGTTGCACAAACGCCGATTAACTTCTGCGTCCCCCAAAACGGAAAATATATGGTTCATTGTTCCTACGTTTGGTATATTTTGCCAAACATAAGGCTAAGCCAAGAGATAATTTGTGATCGTAATAGAATTCACACCCGCTTGCAGAAGTCAATTCTAACTATGAGACCAGTAGCGATATCTCAAACCATCGAGAAAATATCAGAGTTGAACATTACCAATCTCGTGGTCCCCTGACTTTTTGGTCCGCAAGTGTTCCGCTGAATTTTGGTTCACAAGTAATTGTTGTACTACTTAAAATGTTTGGTGCTAGCAATCCTATCAGGTAGCTACCAAATAGCCAGAACTGTCGCAAGACGGACCTGTAGACCGTTAGTACTGTCGCTAGACATGTAGAATAGGGATGTTACGGAGATGGTTTTACCGGAGTCGGAGTCGGAAGCGTCATACCAACCTCCGCGGAGTCGGAGTTGAATCGGAGTCAGAGGCGGAGGTCGCACGCAGACACAAATTATTTAAATATAAAATTAGAAAATAATATAAAATTGATGCACGCACTCTCAACTTCAATGCGAATCCCGCCTAGTTGTGTAAAATACATAAAAGAGTGAAAAGACAGTCGTATTTTAAAATGTCGCAACTCGATAATTCTTTGTTGTTCATGTTCATCGGTCGCCTCGTCACCGATGGTGCTCCGATAAACCTCCGATGTGATTATATCGGAACCGAAGTCGTATTCGGAGGTGCTATTTAAACCGGATGTTCCGACATATCGGATTCGGAGTCGAAGCTATCATCCCTAATGTAGAAGGCCGGGCCTGTCGCGGGACGAACCTGCAGACCGTTGTAACTGTCGTAAGACGAATATGTAGACTGTCGTGCGTCGCCGGGACTATCGCAAAATAGACCTGTAGTCTGTAGACCGCCGGGATTATCGCCAGACGGCCCTGTAGACCGTCAGTACTGTCGCAAGATGGACCTGTAGAAGTGTAGACCGCCGCGGCTACCATAAGTAAGATGGACCTGTAGACAGCCGGGACTGTCTGAAGATGGACCTGTGGATCGTCCATCATGACTGTCTCCGAATATCCCTGTATACCGCCGGCAATGTCTGAAGAGTAAGTCGGACCAATCTATTTATTGTAAATTAACCCAATTTTTCTAAGAAAAAAGATAATAAAAGGAAGCTCCTCTACCCGAAGTCAGTATTTGTCTGGGAAAATTCTTGGCAATCCGGCGAGCTAACCTCAGCCTTCGGCAAAAACCACTCCACACCATTATCAAGCTACCTTGTGCTACCTGAAAAAGTTCGACAATTAGACTAGACCGTAAAGCAGAATTGTTGGATTTGAGTTTGAATACTTCTATGCTCCACCCTCCCCATCTTTTGATGGACGCAAGTTTTCGCTTTTGTCGTCCAAGTTGAATGGTTTGTTCTGCCTGACAGGCACAAAGTTCTTCTTCGCAGTTTAATAGACAGCGGAATTATTTTTTCCACATCCAAAATACCGACTGTAGCGCCACTTGCAGGCTTTTCCGATCAACTCTTGAAATCTCTGTTCAGAACTTGTTGCCTTTAACCGGTCCGTATATTTTTCCTGAAGTAGGACTAGGGCTTCTTTTAAGGCGTTCACATCGATAGTCTAAGTGCAGCTGTGGCAACTATCAAAGAGGTGATCCAGTAAATCCCTATACTTCAGTCGCCGCATTTTTTTATTGCTTCTGGGTATCGATGCCGCTGGTCTTCGACACTTGTTTGTTTGATGGAAACGACTTCTTGAAATGTCGAGTTACATGTGATCGGGCTAAGCCTCTAGAAGTTAGCAGCAATTGTAACCGTTCTCCTCGCAGTGAGAGGAGGTCTCTGTGACGTCTAAGATATCTGTATTTTTATGCCCTTGGGCATCACTACATCAAGTATGACCACAAGCCTCTTAACATCCCTTCTGGACTATACAATTCACTGCTCATTACATTAGAATCATCCTGATGATATCTCAAACGAGGATGTATTTTTTTCCGCACTTAACGCATATTAAAACATGAAATCCCTTTCGGTACACATAACATAACATCCCACCCATCCGCAGGATAAGAAAAAACTCCAACTTTACATAGAAATCTAACCCATCTCCTTGCAATCCATCTCGTGGATACAATTTAATTTCTCGCCACACGCAAACTGAAATATTATTCTACTTGTATAGGTCTCTGTATAGGTATACACAGAAATAAAATGCAATCTGTGGCCAGTATTTATATTGCCCGTGGCCAGCTATGAGTAGTACTTCGTTATTGTTCGTGGGCCAATAAATCTCATGGCATCAGTATAAATCTATAAACTCTATGCTTTTGGTATATCGTTTCCTTTAAAATTGAAGAACATTATAACAGCCAATGGCTTTGGCCACCATTTGGCTAAGACGAAAGAGCCGGGCCCCATAAATGTGTAACAAAGAAATTTTTATATCTCGCTGGAGAATTATAAAATGTAAATGGGTTTCGATTAAACACTTTATATACTCCATCTTAGTGTATGTGTGTGTGTACGTATTTTGAGATTTATCGGCATCGATATAAATCGGTATTTCGGCGATAATCCAAGTAAGATGGGCAACCCCGATTAATGGAGTTCGATTTTATTGATTGAGTTACAACATTTAAGTTGAAACAATTGCGATATTTACGGGTCGTCCTTTTGGGGTGTGATGGAGTTTTAACGCTACAGTTTCCTTTCACAAAAAAAAAACGAATAGATCGATTTATTGTTCCGAACTTTGCAAAGCGAAATAGGAAAAACGACCTTTGTATGTCGAATCTAAAAATTCCATATATTAAATATGACACGTGCAGCAGAACTAAAAAAGCCCTAGACTGCTACGAGAGGCAGACATAATGGCCATCTTGGAAGGAAGTGCGCAATGCTCTGGGCCGGACAAAAGACGGATACAAAACTGACACGGTGATTGCTTTGGGGTATGGGGAGGAGGTATAGTGCCTGTTGACATGTTGATTTGTAATTTTTTGCAATTCTGTCCAGCAGGCTTATGGTAGAGGTCTTGAGCTTTCTATACGATAACGCCTCCTCAGAAACAAAAGATCGTCCCTCAGTTACCACAAGCTTTTCAAAAAGTCCTTCAATGTGATTTTACAGAAGAATAAGCAAGGATAACGTCTTTTGTAATAGAGATGTAAAGCACAGACTATTACACCGCCTCTGGCAACGGAATTATGCTAACTGAATTTGCTGCGGGGTGAAATGTATAGTAAGCATAAGATTTCCTCATCTTAATATTCATAAGGAGACAAGGCGGTCTCCGAATCCGGATCAACAAAACCGTCAGAAAAATGTACTACAGATATGATTTTTTGGAAAAAAAAATAATTAAGTTGGAATTTTTCGTTATTGCGGGACTCGAACATGGGACCCCTCGCTTAGTAGTCCAACACACTAAGCCACTGCGCCAACCGGTTAAATTAATATTTAGTTTATGGCTCCAGGCACGATCTTTCTAAAGATTTTTTAATACGCCGATGATGATGATGCCGACATGTTTGGTAGAACAATGAGTGCGTTTGCTAGTATAGAAGCTTGAGGGTTTGGCAGTTTACATGGGTAAAGTATCATATGCTGTTAACAAGAAGGTACACCTTATATCGACGAATCGATCTGGACGTCATAATCGGCTATGACTTTGCTCTGTTATAAATTGCTATACGATAACCTGAAACCATAATATGTCAACGAACTGTGCGGTTTAGGCCCGATAAGTCCACAACTGACGAAACATTCACACTACGGCAGATCCTGGAGAAAATCCAAGAAGCCCGAGTCGATACCCACCACCTGTTTATCGATTTTAAGGTCGCATATGACAGCATTTATAGAGACGAGCTATATGGAGCCATGTCTAGTTTTGACATCCCTGCCAAACTTTTCAGATTGTGCAGAATGACGATGTGGAACGCTCGCTGCTCCATAAAGGTCGGCAACAATCTCACCGAGACCTTTGATGTCAAAAATGGATTTAGACAAGGCGACGCGCTGTCATGTGACTTCTTCAACATCATTCTTGAGAAAATTGTGCGAAACTCACAAGCCAACACCAGAGGCACAATCTTCCAAGAGTCTGTGCAACTACTTGCATACGCGGACGACATTGACATCATTGACAGAACACAGCGAGCTGTCACTGGTGCGCTTGCAACTAACGGGTGATTTTTTAGCTGGTTTGGTTTTGGCAACACTGGTTTTGACAGCTGACGTGTGTTTAGTACCTTGTGTCACTGTCAAACAGCTTCAGTTTGGTTTGCAATTTAACCATGGATCGTCTTACAAATGAACAACGCTTGCAAATTATTGAATTTTACTATCAAAATTCGTGCTCGGTTCGAAATGTTCATCGCGCGCTGCTTCCATTTTATGATCGGCATTCTCGACCTTCTGAGCAGTCTATTCGGAAGATTGTGACCAAATTTCGCACCAAATTTACTTTGTTGGACATTAAACCACCAACACGTTTACGTACTGTGCGTAGTGAAGAAAATATTGCGGCCGTATCAGCTAGTGTGACAGAAGACCGCGAAATGTCGATTCGGCGCCGTTCCCAGCAGTTAGGCCTTTGTTACAGCACTACGTGGAAAATTTTGCGGAAGGATTTGTGCGTAAAGCCTTTTAAGATACAGCTTGTGTAAGAACTAAAGCCAGCCGACCTACCACAACGCCGAATTTTTGGTGAATGGGCTCTTGGAAAGCTGGCCGAGGATCCGCTTTTTTATCGAAAAATTGTGTTCAGCGATGAGGCTCATTTTTGGTTGAATGGGTACGTAAATAAGCAAAATTGCCGCATTTGGAGTGAAGATCAGCCAGAAGCATTGCAACAGCTACCAATGCATCCCGAAAAAGCCACTGTTTGGTGCGGTTTATGGGCCGGCGGCATTATTGGGCCATATTTCTTCAAAGATGATGCGAATCGCAGCGTTACTGTCAATGGTGAAAGCTACCGAGCGATGATAACAAACTTTTTTTTGCCCGAAATGGAAGTTCTTGACTTGCATGATATGTGGTTTCAACAAGACGGTGCCACATGCCACACAGCACGCGAAACAATGGCGCAATTGCGAGGCGAGTTTGGTGAACAGTTAATTTCACGTTTCGGGCCGGTCAATTGGCCGCCTAGATCGTGCGATTTGACACCATTAGATTATTTTTTTGTTGGGGTATGTCAAGACTAATGTGTATAGGGACAAGCCCGCTTCGATTGACGCACTCGAAGCCAACATCCATGCATTCATTCGTGAGATACCGGCCGATATGTGTGAAAGAGTATGCCAAAATTGGACTCAGCGGATGGACTACCTGAGACGCAGCCGCGGTCAACATTTGCATGAAATTATCTTTAAACATTAAATTGCAAGGTTCAAACTATCGATTCAAATAAATATTTCATTCATTTTTTCGAATTTTTTGTGTTTTTTTTTTTTAAAAAGTTCTAAGCCTCTTAAAAAATCACCCGTTATTAGTACAGAAGCGGCAAAAATGGGTTTAGTGGTGAATGAGGGTGAAACAAAATATGTGCTGTCAACAAGAAGGGATATACATAACATCGACGAAACGGACAGAACGTCACGATAGACAGCTATAACTTTGAGGTAGTTAGGGACTTTGTCTACCTCGGCTCCCTTATAAACTCTGACAATGACATCACATAAGAAATCAAGCGAAGAATCACACTTGCCAACCGCTGTATTTTGGCCTAAGACGGCAAATGATTAGTAAGGCCTTGTCAAGAAGCACTAAGGAGATTCTATATAAGACTCTCATCATCCCTGTCCTGCTCTATGGCGCAGAAGCATGGACGCTATCAAAGGCGGATGAAGATTTCCTCTTTCGTTTTGAACGCAAAATTCGTCGGGTGATTTTCGGTCCCGTTTGCGTTGACGGGATTTGGAGAAGGAGATTTAACAGCGAACTCTACGAGCTGGACAACGACATCGACCTGGTCAGAAAAGTGCGCATCAGCCGACTAAGATGGCTAGGACATGTAGAGCGAATGGACACCAACGCTCCGGATCGAAGAGTCTTCGACTCCAACCCGGTAGAGGAAGACCTCTCCTTAGGTGGTGCGCACAAGTGGAAGGAGCCTCAACCAACTTGGAGTGCGCAACTGGAGGCAGTTAGCCAAAGATCGCGCTTACTGGAGAGGCGTAGATATTAGTTGAGGCCCAGGTCCACCCCGGACGTAAGTAAGTAAATAATTACAAATCGACCATCGTGCGGGAGATCATGAGTTTCTTTAGTTTTGTCCGGTTGACAAATATATGCGCAGGACTCAATGATTATGTGCGACATTGCGGATGCCCCGCCTTATTCATCACGTTCACCAGCAATCCCAAATGAGCAGAGAATGCGCAGTTCTTACTTCGTGGGCTTCGAGCAACCGCCAAAAGGCATTCCCAACGATTTACCAAAAAAAAGAAAAAAAAAATAGAAAATGATCACGGACTTTATCGTGAAGCATTCTGTTTTGGTTGTTTGAGAAAATCTGACTGGACCAAGTCGATTCAACCATTATGGATGAAATAGGCACCCGATCAAGAAGCCGGAAATCTATGAGTCGCAACTATATGCATTGAATTCAGGGGCTTGATTTTCGAAATAATGTAATCAATTGAAATGGCACGAAGTCCGCCGGGCCGGCTAATTTGTATATATAATAATGGTGAACCTCTCTCGCAATAATACAAATCGATGTAGAAAATCACTTTGCCCCGCACGCCGATCTATCTTTCTGCCGTCGCGTTGCTATTATTGCAACAAATTGACTTCAGAATGAATAACATATAACATTCGGCCCCGTCTGCTCCATTTGGAAAAACTTTAACAAAATCCCCAGCTAGAGCGGTGTCATTATTTTTACATCATTGCGATGCATATCTACATTCATGTATATGAATCCTTCAATGGGACGGCATGTATCTGAACTCCCTCAGGTTGTTGGTAAACTCCACCAAAACATGCCAGCTCTAGGATAATTAATTAACAATTATTCCCCGTAAATATGCAGACCATTATCTAAAATGCACACATATGGTGGTGCTGCGTCCTCAGTAGGTGTACCACCCTATTCCCCCGTATAGAGGTGATAAATCGTCGTGATTTTTTTTTACATCTGGCGCACCCGATGTCCTTCATATACTGGAATCTAATGCTTAACTTAATGGAGTTTAATTAACCGAAAACAGATAAGCATCTGTGTTCCCCATTATAGAGCCTCAAACCTCGAAGGCGCATGATTTGCTAAACACAGGCTAATTGCATGTTAATTGCTTCCATGGGAATTGTGTATAAAAAGGATACTGCAGTGAATATAATTTTCAATGCGCATAAATGGGACTAGGGTATCTGATTTCATGTATACCTTAAGGTCTGGTTTCCACTTCTATTCAGTGATAACATCCCCTGCCACACATTGAGGGCAGGGAAAAGACACGCTCCGCAATCGTGCGGGGCAAGAATGGCAAATGTTCTATACCTACCTGTTTACGGAGGTGCATTGGATTCACTTAAACGACTAGTCTCGCGTGACTATATGACACAGAAGCGTGATATCCATCTAACGATAACGATTGTATCTTCTGCACTCGATCGCTGCCTTTTCACTTCACCTTTGATTGATGCGGGCTAAGGTGCAGCACGGGGTCCGGTCCGTTTGGCAAACATGAACTGGCCAAAGTGGCATCGTTGTTGATTATACTGAAATGTGAAACGCTATTGGCAGATAAGAGGTGGTGGTGGTGGTGAGTTTATTTGCTAACTAGATTAAATTGATAAAAGTTGATAAAGGGCTTTTCAATAAGGACGGGTCGATGTTAAATTGGAATAAAAGAAGCTGTATGTGAGGTACCTATTCAGTAACTTTTTTTTTTATATTTTTTGGAAGGACTAAGTATGCCATAAAGCAAGCATGTCAAACTCAATGGCCACAAGGGGCCAACCCAGCAGGATATAAATTTGTATGGGCCGCAAAAAAAAGAAGAAGAAAACAAGATCCACTTTTACTTTTTTCCTTATTAATAAGATTACCTACTTTATTCGCTCCGTCGGAACGGTAAATTCTATGCAAGGCATATATACTATTTCGGAGGCTCAAATTCCATTCGAGGTGTCCGACTTCGGAAGAGAAACAAACAATTGCGATGGCGCACCGCACTCCAAATCGTAATCGTAAACAGATTTTGCAACCAATTTTTGTCGGAGAAAATTTAAGAAAAAAATGCACTTCATTGCACTTCAACGTGATTCGCAGTTCTGCGTTACAAAATGTCGGAACAATTCTCCGAACAGTTGTTCCGAAGAATACCTCGCAGCGAAAATCCTCCGAATCCTATAAAACCGGAGAATTTTCCGTTCCGGATGCCTCGCTAGCGCCGTATAATTTTCAGAAAACATTTCGAAAAACTAATTAATAACTTAACCTCCAAACTATAAATACTGCCGGCTGGGCCGCACAATTATTCGTAGTGGGCCGCATGTGGCCCGCGGGCCGCGAGTTTGACATGCTTGCCATAAAGGATAGAATATAACATCATTCATGCATAAATGTCCGCCGCGGCTTCTCACAGTAGTACGGATCCGGGTGGACCATATTTTAATGTCGCATTGAAACGACTGAATTTTGAGCTACACTGGATTTAAGGGCAATGGTCGATTGTGGCTTATTAGCATAGACCTGCAACTTTAAGAAACCCTATTAGAAAAAGTCTAGCGGGGTCAAAACGCACGTACTTTGTAGACAATCCAGGTCACTACTGCGAGACCATTGACCATTTCGTCAAAAGAAATTAGATAGCATTGTTCTGTATAGTCAATTTTAAAAATGGCGCCGCGCTCCGCCACAAAAGCCGTACCAAACAGTAACTTTTTGTGGATGCAATGCCACCTGGTGAATCTCGTGTGGGTTGGCGGCTCTGCGAAATAAGGCCCCAATATAAAAACGAAATAAGTCCCCAAAAAAATAATACAGGAAACAACAACAACGATTTTTAATAAAATTTGGGGTGCTATTTCCTTTTTTTTTGGAGCCTTATTTCCTAAGAAGAAATGAAGTAAGTTCCCAAAACTATTTTTTTATTATTAATTGTTACCCTTCCGACATGGAATACGTATGGAGGGGCGGGGCATGCTGCCCTCTGCAATCCCCCTGCTTGGGTTAGCTGTTAGATTACGGGATGGGTGCGAGGTTGAGTGATACAAATTTCCTTTAATCTAAATTAGTTTATCCAATATCAACAATATTAAATAAAAAGTAGTTTTGGTTATTTTTAATTTTATTATGAAATAAAACCCAAATGTGGGGCCTTATTTCATCGCAGTGGGACCTTATATCATATTTGAGATTGAGGTATTATTTCATTATGAAATAACACCCCAAATTTGGGGCCTAATTTCCTACAGCCTGGGTTGGCGTCGTTAAATATATGGAAATTTAGCCTTTCCTCCAAAAAATACATCTCGTTATTAAGGATGATTTTTCGGTCGAAATTGGGGTCCTCTTTCAAACCCCCCTAAGCCTCATCAACCAGCGAACAAACGGTGTTATCTATGACCAATAACTTTAAACTAGTTAGATTTTGTACGGGTGTAGGGCTGTAGGCCAAAGTCCAAATGCAAAATTCGGTAAGTTGAAGTCTGCGAAAGCCAGCTTTTTGAGTACGGCGAGAAGTTGACATCGTGTTTTCCTGTGCACAAAGCGCGGTTATGTACTTGATTATTTACCGAAGCGATTGTCTCGAATTTGCCACCAAACGTAGAATAGGGCACTCTTAAGTGCTACGGCGTATTACGAATCCCCAACGAGGATCGGGGAGCTCACATTTCAACCGCTTTCCAGCAACCGGGGGATAGAGACTGAAACTATTTTATCATGAAGCTTTATTTAATATGTAACTTTAAAACCGGAATCGATAACTTATCGCGATTTGTCACAGTACTTACGTCAAAGCGAAGGGAATTTAAAACACCAATAACGAAAGTGTGTGCACTACCGAGCAACTCAACAATTAATAAAAACGATATTATTTATTTAATTAAATCATTTAGTTTACATAATTTCATCAAAGCAATTCATCAGAGCATTTCATCACTCGCATGAAACACAACAGTTTTCCAAACAAATTCACGGAACCAAGTAAACCTTTGTTAAGTGGACTTATCTCCCAATTAGGGTGGTTTTAATTCCCATGTGGAGTTAATTCCCGTGGATTTTCTTCCCTGTACCAAACAATATTGAAAATATTTTAATATTAATTAAATGAAAACTTACCTGAACAATTACAAATGTTTTCCGCTTCATTCCACTGCTTATAAAAAGTATTTTTATTTTTATAATCCTTATGACTGTCCTGCCCTTAATCGGTAGCTGTGGGCAGCTGAAATGAGACATTACGCGCTTATTTTCTCCATTTGAAAACCTCGTCGCTTAACGACCTACAATATTATTTTATAATTATTACTAGCTGTCCCGCCCAAATTTGTTATTGTAATGAAAATAATAATTCCAAGCATGCACAATGCACTTGCTACTTTATGTAATTCGGCCAACTAAAATTCCTTTTTTAAAACTTATATTAAATGTCTTAGAACTAAATAGCAATGTTGATTTGTTTCAATCAAACCGCAATGATTTTGACGTATCGGCCAACCTTGCGCTTTTCACTAAATCCATGTGAGAAACATGGGAATTCAAGATTGATTCTACAAATGCACAAACATCCATCGATTATACTTGCAACAAATTATTTGCCATGGTGAAAGCGAGACGCACGGGAAAGTCGCTTACGTACGAATGGCAAATCGTTCTGAATAAGCGGAATCTGTGGAATGAGAGTGTTTGCTTTTGGATTTTCCCCTCAAAATCATCACTTGCATGACATTTGATTTGAGATCCTTCTCACTAAATCAGATGCGATTCATTACAAAGTTTCGGTACATTGATGTTGTGCAACAAAATTATAACTGAGTCGACTTTCAAATCCAAATTATGTAGAGGTAAGCCCGGAACATACAAAGAATTCAAAAATTCAACTAATCCAAATAAAGTATTGTTTTCACAACAAAAGGTAGCATAGGTCCTTCCTTGTAACCAAAAATCATAAAAATCGAACGTTCCGTACCCGAATCAGTTTTTTGTATATGTAACTGTACCCACCCGGCTTTTTCCGTACCTTTCGTATCAAAAGTTATATTAAAATTAAATAAATAAATAAAATCAAATACTTGTCGGCCAACCTACCGCTTTTTCACTGAAGCGCTTTATGGTAGGTACACACATTTTTAAAAAGATCAAAAATAAAACAGAAAAAAAAATACTTACATATGCAGAAAACACAAAGTCATGAGAATAACCACCTTCGAAAAAGTGATCGCGCAGACTGATAGTCTGTTGCGAGGGGAAGTCAAAATGTGTTCTTTTCTAATTTCAAGATACATTTTAAAATAAAAAGCGACATTATGAGAGCAAGTTATTCACTGTGTACTCTGACCCACTGTTGACACATTTACCCTACCTACACAAAATTTTTTGTTCTATTCCTATTATCGGGTTCGTACACGTACAAAGCGAGAGCGAGAGTGAAATTCAAGATTTATGCCACACACATCCAGCGATTGTCCTTGCGACTTATTAGTTGTCATAGCAAAAGCGAGACGTACGGGAATTGAAGACGCTTAAATACGAAAGGCAAATCGTTCTGAATAAGTGGAATCCGCGGAAAGGAACATCTTCGACTTTGAATTTTCCAATAAAAATCGTTGCTTGCATAATATTTGATATTAAATTCTTCACAATCAAACGCGTACCGTTACAAAGTTTTGGTTCATTTAGGTTCCGCAACAAAATGGGATAGTTGGTGGCTTCGTTTTCCATCACGGAGTCGACTGATTTCATTTGTATGAATGCAACTCACCAGCGATTTGGTTTTAAATGGCGAAATTCAAATGATCGACGTTCTTGTTTTTCGCAGCCAAAATCACTCTTACACTCAGCCAATCATGGTCAATATAATCCTGAGCGATATTCGGGAAAACATTCATGATTAGTTCTTTGTTGTAAAGTTGCAAAAATTTTGTGGAAACTCAATCAGGCCGGTGATTAAGTTTGCTGGAATCACACCATTGCCATCGCCAACAATTGCCTGGAGAACTCTGCAGCGGACTGGTCATTTTGTAAAGAAACTCGCATGTTTGTTGTCAAATGCAATTTCTTGACGTATCGCCATAAAGCAGACGCCTTCAAGCATTTAATTCATCTGCCGGAGTTGATCTCGAAATGACAGGTAGCGTTTGACGAAAATCGGCTGAAAGCAAGATCGTTGCTCCACCGAAAAGTCGCTATGACGTAAATCCTTCAAAGTACGATTCAGGGCCTCCAACGCACGTTTGTGAGCCATTGTGCATTCGTCCCATATCATAATCTTACATTGCTGCCGTAGGTACTTTCGCCATCGCAGTGTTCTTTGAAATGTTGCATGTAGGTTCTTCTTCCACTGGCAGATTCAATGGCAATTTCAATGCAGGATGAAATGTACGACCGCCTTCTAACAAAGTAGCCGCTATCCCAGAAGAGGCTAGGGCCAAAGCGATCTCAGATCTCGAACGAATTGTATCCAAAATCAGTGAAATCATAAATCTATTTCCAGTTCCGCAATTTTCGTTATCGACTGCTTGTATCAATTCATCGTACACTTTCTGTTATTCTTGATTCAACATTGGCACATTTGTTTGAACAGTTTGACTCAATGCGATTCGATCGAAGTCCATTTCTCGTGCGAATTCAATGCAAAATATCGTCGGCCACATCATCTTTGTATAATCAAAGTACCTATCTACTTCATTTCAAAAAGTTACTTAATGTAACATAGTAAACATAATTTATAAGAACAAACTTTTTAGGTAGGTATATTAAAAAAAAAAAAAAATCAAAATTGTTGACAACAACAATTTGCCTGGAAAATAATTAAAATAATTGACAACAACAATTTCTTTTAAAATTTAAATTAAATTTTTTTTTTTATTTGAAGTGTCACTACTTTATGTTATCCATTTTTTTTTTTTTTTTCAAAGTGTATTTCCCCATAAAAAAAATAAAAAATTTAGTGGTGGACCACCGTTAACATTCATGGATATGAAAAATAGATGTTGTCCGATTCTCAACACTATCCCATATACACACTAAGTTTCACGAAAATCGGTTGAGCCGTTTCGGAGGAGTTCAACTACGCACCCCGTGACACGATAATTTTATATATTAGATATTAAATGTAATTGGGTGTCGGTGTATACGTGCGTATAGTGTTTGTGGTGCAAGTAAATGGCTCTGCGAAATAAGGCCCCAAAATACAAATGGAATAAGTCCCCAACAAATTATACAGGAAACAATTCCTTTTTTGGGGCCTTATTTACTAATGAAAATTGAGAAAGAAGAAAAGCGGGCATGTTGCCCCCTTGCAATCCCCCTGCTTGGGTTTACTGTTAGATTACGGGGTGGGTGCGAGGTTGAGTATATACAAAGTTCTTTTAATCTAAATTAATTTATCCAATATCAACAATATTAAATAAAAAGTAGTTTTCGTTATTTTTAATTTCATTATGAAATGAACCACAAATTTGGGGCCCTATTTCATTTTTTGTTGGGGCCTTATTTCCTGCGGCTTTGCGAAATGAGGGCGAAATGAAATAAGGCCACAAAAGAAAAATGAAATAAGGCCCCAAAAAATTATACAGGAAACAACAACAACGATTTTAAATAGACAGATGAAGGCGATACAATGACGTGAAGACTTACGAATTATCCTCTACAAGGATCTAATAACGAGTGACTGGAATGCGGCGTAAAGGGGCTGTCAGTCGAATTATTTGGTCGTAGGATGTGCCCGTTGAGACATATGGAGGGTGGGGCAAGCCAGTGCCAAACCCAACATCATCTGGCACGTCTTTGGGACGATACGATCCTCACCAAAGAGCGACCGTTTTAAGTAAGATAGGGCTATAGAACCCTTTCTAGCTTAGCTTACGGTTTCAGGTTAGATTAAGAATAGTAACATGTTTGATTGTATCTGACTTCCCGGACTCTCTCCTTGGTGGGACATAGGTTGTTGAGCTTTACTTTTTTTTTGAAGTGATAACTTCTTTAGGCGCGTTGGGCACTATTTGGATGGGCAAAACTAGCAAACTCGCGACACCGACATGTATAACACTAAATCTCTGAAAGGTTCTTGTCTAGGTAATATATAACACTTAATCTCCGAAAGATTCTTGTCCAGGTAACGCCTAGTTGTCAGTGTTGCCGGAGATTCTTTTTTTTTAAGTGTAACAATTTTTTTCAAAAAGTGTAACAAATGGAAAAAAATTTAACAAACTGGAAACAAATTGTAATAATAAAATCATCGTTTTTCAACTGAAAAAAAAAAAAAAAAAAAAAAAAAAAAGGAAACAATATTATTGACCATCAAAGTAGATTTCAATGTCTATTTCACGAACTTTATTTACCACGAGATGTAAAACATTATCAACGGCGACGCGGCGAGACAAAAAAATATTGTTGTCTTTTCTCGTTCCCTCCCATTCCCATTCCCACTCGCAGTTTGAAGTTTTGCACAACTTTTGCTCTGTGTAAACAAACAATAATACATTGACAGAAATTGGTAGAAGTTTGTTTTAAAGAAAAATGTTTGCATACCTTTATGGGTAAATGATTCTCTCCAACGAAAGGAGCGACATCTAGATATCGAAAAAATATACAAATGAGCTGTTCCATCGGAAACAGATTAAGGTTAAGCAATGGATTTCAATTTTGTATATAAAATAATATGCATTATTTTTCATGTACAATACCGCAATAAATGAAAATGATAATTGTAATATCATTTTTGTAGTAGTAGAGTAAGTGCTGCAAATATGGGCCACCCTTAACATTTTTTTAAATAAAACCATAAATTTCATTCATCTAATTCTAATTCATTTATTATTTTTTTATTATTAAAATTATTTTTTTTTAAACAGTCTCACAAATTATTTTTATTTCAGTCTTTAGAAACTTTAATTAAAAAGACAAACATAATTAAAAGTTAAAAACAAAAACTTAAAAGTGCGGCTAATATGGCCCACCTGGTGTTAAATATGGCCCAGGGCAGGGTGGGCCTTCAAAGATCCCATTATTTTGTTGTAGATTGCTGATATGGCTTTCATCATGTCCTTCTTCCGCCAAGTCTTCCGTGGTTGTGGACTTTGTTTAGACATTTTAGCCTTCAAAAAAATAAAAAAAAAATAATTAAATAAATAAATCAAATTTCATTCGAGAAAACGTGTCAAATATGGCCTACTTGGTCATATTACCAACACATGGGGTGGGCCATATTAAACACACTTTGATTTTTTTACTCATTTTATTTTTCAACTTACTTCATAAACCTTCTTTTAAATTTTAAATTCACACAAATTAAGAAAATATTTAATACTCTTTAATTTAAAAAAAAAAACTTACCAATTTAACACAGAATTTTATGTAAAAACACTTACGAAAACTTGCCAAAAAATTACAACGAAAGTATAAAAAACAAAATGCGCCGAATATCTTCAAACGCCGTCGCGCCACACTCACCAAAAAAGGCTGAGGCTAAACCGAGTTGCACGTGTTCGCAGTGAAACATTTTTTATAACCCATAAGGTTTGCGAAATACAGTGGTGGGCCATATTACCCACATTGGCCATATTTGCCGCACTTACTCTAGTTTATAATAATGAATAAAAAAAAACACTTTATTCAAAAGTACTTCCTACACAATAATATATTTTCTGACGATTCGAAAAATACACACGTAATTGTTCAAATTATCACTTTTGTCGGAACTCCCGGAGTGCCTTTGTTTTTTTGTTTTTTTTTTTGCAGTCCCTTCTCTTTTCTTTTCTTTCTTTGATCTGTCAGTTAGAAGTCACTCTTAATTAGATCTCCGCCTATTCTCCTTTTTTATTTCTTTTGGCACGATTTTTCTTGTTTTGAGAAGGTTTTTTAGTGCGAGGGGTGACAAGAAATACCCCGTCCCGCCGCCGATAGCCCTGAAACCGCGAGCGTGCCACCGTCGTCCTCCACTACACTGAAGATCCCCTTATGACCATCCTAGACTCTTAGCATGCATCCGCTTTAAAATGGGCGTAACGCGCGCAATATATTTTTCCAGCGTTTAAATTGTAGCTTAATAAATTCAAATCTTAGAAGGAGACTTTCTGTACCATATGCGCTCAATATATCAATATCAAACACCCTGAGAAGTTATTTAAAATTAAATCTAAATAGAGAATTTACGTAAATTAAAAAAATATAGGTCCTAACACCGAAACATCTGGTACACCCATATTAAAAATATGCAGATATAGTGTGAAGATGCACTCAAAAGACCGTTGTATGCTCTAGCTTCCTGTCAAGCCTCGACAGGGAAGGTATCAAACACGTTGGGTATGCGAATGACGCAGTTGTTGGAATGCTTCAGGTCGTTACTAGCGATATCAGGGTAAGATTAGCGGTTAAGCTACAAGTTGCGGTCCTAGTGCTAGATAACCCAAGCAAAACTGAACTGATGCTTTTCACCACCAAAACGAAAATACCAACCTTTTCACTTTCCCCCTTAAGTAACCAAAATCTTCCTTTATCCACCAGCGCCAAATACCTTGGAGTCATGCTTGACCCTAAACTCACTTGGAAAGTCCAATATCAAAGACCGAGTGCGAAAGGATAGCTTCCTACGCCCGTGGTAAAACGTCAACCAAAGATTTCGTTCGTTGGATGTACAAAGCGGTGGTACGTCCCTTCCTCGCTTACGGATCACTGGTTTGGTGACCCGCCTTAAGAAAAACCTACAACATCACTAAATTAAAATTAGCTAGAGTTCAAAGAACAGCTGGATTTGGAATCACAGGAGCTCTACGATCAAGGCCGACCGAGGCGCTCCATGTGATTTTTAAACTTCATCCAGTGGATCTGCATATGAAAACATTGGAGGGTGTAGTGCAGTTAGATTGAAAGAATCTAAATGTGGCGTAAGGTCTTATCGCCCAAAACCATAACGCCCAAATTGAAAAATGTCATTAAGCCCAAAACATCCCTAGGCACATTGTTGGTGGAAAATGCATGTCAATTTGGGTGATATGACATTGATTTTGGGCGTAATAAAATTTTTTTTGTTTGCTTAAAGTAGCGTTGGGTCTTATCGCCCAAGGTTAAAGAACCCAAGTAAATAAATGTCATAATGCCCAAAATCCGTCACATCGCCCAAAATATTGAGAAAGAAAACGTCAAAAAGCCCAAATGTATTGACAAATCGCCCAAAAAAAAATACTGAAAAATATCGAAAACTTGGATAGTGTCCACAATAACTTCCCTGCAACAAGGGCAGATGCAGTTATCTAATTATTTGCGACAGCTGTGCGTGGAATTTGGGCTTCCTCTAACATTTCACCTTCCTCGCTCGATCTTTCTTCAGAATCGTGAGCAGGAGGGTCTTCAAAAATGTCGTCAGTGGGTTCCATTTCCGTACATATATAATTTTTTGGGAAAACTAACCTATTTATATAGGTGTATACCTACTGTTATTTTTCCAATGTCGAGATCCTTATTCGCTTGCTGGATTTGGTCGTTTCTATCTCTGCTGATTTTCCTTCTTTTGTTTCCACCAAAAGTACCACCGCTTTCTGAAAGCATGTTAAATTGTCGGCTTTTTTCAAATTCCTCTTTGTTTAAAGCAAGCACATATTTAAAAAAAATCCCATTTGGCTTAATGAGCCTCCCCAAAACTCCATTATAAGCTTCGACTGCTGAAGTAGTACGAAAAGACTCTTCATACACATTTAACCCTACCGGTTAAATCTAAGAATAAAATTAAATTAAAATACTAAAACCTTAAATATTTTTAGCTAATACTAATAACTTTTGAAGCCACTGCTTCTCAAAATATTCAAAAAAAGTTAAAAAATATCCGTTCCTATTGTCACGTTGAAGCTCATTTTTAATTTTGCTATAAACTTCCTTTATAGCGTAAGATTGCAAAAGTGGAAGAGCCAAGATTTTGTTATAGTTTAAGGATATTTTTTTATTGTTGCGGATAGCTGTCATTACCAATTTGCATTTGGTAGTTATTCTCCGCCGAATATAGCCTGGCAATAATGAAACCAGCATCCTTTCAAGTTGGCCTGCGGAAAACAAAGTTTCAAGGCTTTTCGCAGACCAGTTTCGAAGTCCAGCAAAAAGGACTTTGGCTCGAATTTAAAAATAGATTCATTTATATATTTAAGTAAATGAGAGTAACATTTTTCGGATCTGCTTGTAGTCAAAACAAAAAATACCGGAAACACCTGAAATAAAAAAGAAAAGTGGAAAAAGATATTATACCTACTATTGAACTATTTTTCTAAAGCGGGAAAATTAATATTACCTGATCTTCTAGATATTCAACATAAATTACTAAAAGTTTCGAAAAGCATCCAACTGGTACAACTTTAAAAGTGTCAAGCGGATATATTTTCAGCGATTCCTTGCATTTTTATGTCTGAGCCAAAGATACAATATGCAAATTCTGCCTCTGAAATACAAGCCTTGTAAAAAGGCGGTGGGTGTTCACTGTTCTTAGACAGTAAATATATTTTCCATATGTACTCGTGTTGGAATGCCTCAATTATATCTAAAGGTGATCACGGAGATTTTAGGAATATGTTCGATGATAGCCTCTCCAGGCTTCGTCGCATTTTTGAGTACACCAAACTTCTTGAAGCATTCTGACTGCTATAATGTAAAAAACAAAAAAACAGAATAGCATATTCGAAAAATATTCTTGCGCGCAGCGAGGAGGCTCAAGCCGCTTCCATACCAGCATCCTACTCTTCCTTCCTGACGGCATATGACGTACCTACATATATCTACGGACTACACTGTACCCAAACTCAACTTCCATAAAAATTTCTCTGTTAGATTCCCCTCTAGATCAGAATGGGAGGAGAATGCGGTCGTAAACGAATTCAACATACCTATCTTCACAGGTAGTTCCAAAATGAACTGTGGAGTGGGAGCGGGCATTTTCTCAACAGAATTAAACATCTCTAAAACCCTTCGCCTTCCCAACGCAGCCAGCGTCTTTCAAGCTGAAGTACTTACAATTAAGGAGGCGTGTAAACTGCTCCTAAACATAGCTACACTCAGAAAAAAGTAGGCATCTTCGTCGACAGTCATCAGGCCGCGATTAAGGCTGTCGGTTCAACTAAGTCAACAGCCAAGTTTGTTGTGTTTAAACTCACTTTCGTCTGGGTTCCCGGCCATGGGAACATTGATAGGAATGAGAGGGCCGATGAACTTGCCAGACTTGCGGCTCTGCTCTGTGTGTGTCTCATGTCGTGGAAGTCTTCCCACCGCTGGGATACGTTAAGAGATAATTCCTCCTACACTTCACCTCAAGGACCGGGACTAGATGGATGAACCTGACGAACTGCGTCATTTCAAGGAATATCTGTCCAGCCTACGATGATGCCAAAACAAACAACCTACGCGTGTAGATGTCGCCAGACTAACGGCAATTAGTACGGGCGACTGACCTTTAGGAACTCATGCAGCCATACCCCATTACACCCACTGCCGTAGTTGCGTTGACACAAACAAGAGTCAAACATTTCATCTTCATCCCTTTTAAGATGACCTTTCGGCCATCCAACGTATTCATTTCAACAAGATCAACAAATTTCTCAATTCCCACAAACGAGTTTTGAGTTCCTAGCATCCATCTCCCCATTTATCTTCAGGTTCCGTTAGTTCTGGCCTCCAAACGGCCGGCGTGTGTTTTTTCCTCCTCAGGAAACGGGAAATACAGCGAGTTAAACCAACCAACCAACACTAACTTCAACTTGTTTCAGTATTTGGTTAAGTAAATATGCTCACGAGGTTATTCCTTTGAAAGTTCAAATACCATTCCGATGTTTCGGTTCATAAAACCCAGACTCGGGGGATCCTGTGTAATTATTTTAAGAAAGTTCGTCTCTCATACGACCAACCGGATTAGTTGGCATATCTATGGTCTCTATCCCTTTTCTTTCATCTTTTTGAATAACAAATAGGGACTGGTGTCACTCTCCCAAATCGAGTTCTCCCCCGCACAGTTGACATCGTTATCCCGTCACCCCATAAGATATCATTTACCGCTAACAAGGGTTATTTTCCAGACCAAAACAAAATACAGACACAATGATATTAATCTTGTTTGTCAATTATTTCGACTGACTCCTTTATATCGTCATCATCTCTCTGCTATGCAACCAAGGAAAACATGCAAAAAGGTTTGTTACACAGATCCAAGCTATATACGAGTACGAAACTCGACGAAGATGTATTGGAACCTTTTTGAATATTTCATATACAACAACAAAAAAAAAAAAAATCACCCAGTGTTTATCTTTTTAATAGCACGGTCGTAAATCCTCTTGGACTCAACTGACCTGTGACAGCCGGACAACGGATTTTGTACTAATACAAACAAATTACCCTTAGTTTGTCATAATATTTAGCTTAAATTAGCATTTTGATGCCCATAGGCGGACATTTGCTGATGATTATAATCTGATGTCATTAAAATTAAGGTGGGCGAGTTACTTGCGTAAACAGTTGGGTGAGTGTCACTTACCTATTAGATTGAAATGTTTGAGTTGGTTTGGGAGGCCGAAAGGCAGTTAACATTTGGCTGGACAATGTTAGGTTAGGTTAACGGGTTCGTAGAGCAGGCTAGACCCTACTATGCCACACTAAGGTCCTTGTGGACCCATTGGCTGGACAAAGACACAACCTAATGAGTACCTAGTTTAAATTTATATTAATGTAGAGTCGCATGGTATAAAACTATGGAGTGGGTAGACACTTTCGAGGGTAGGAATAGTTCTTCGTCCTCAGTTTGAAATATTAAATCTGAATTATGACCGCACAAGTTGAATGCTTGGGTAGTAGATACCCTTAGGAAAGGGATTTATAGAAGTGTTTCCAAATGACTCCCTTAACCTGAACCCACAGTTACACGTAGGTGTATAAAACCAATCCATCATCATCTACCTATGAAAGGAACATTTTCCTACAGGCAATGTTTTTTATATTTTTATTTGAACTAGAATCAGTCAAGGACCTCAATTTAATGCTTCAGGCAAGGGACACATTTGGACACGTGGTCTTAGAACCATTCCTGCAATCATCCCTTAGGCGTAGTTCTCCCAAGATAGTGAACCAAATCAATGGTGAATTTCAAATTTCTTTTACTCATCATAGACCTATGAATATCTTAAGGACATCTTTGTTTGACGCACAAGAAAAGATGAGAGCTTAGCTAAATATCCTGGATCTGAAGGTACATATATATATTTCAAGTTGTATATTAAAAATATAGCGTTTCATATTTCTGATGTTCTACATTTTTTGTGCAAGAAGTTGTTTTTCCCGAGTCTCTGAGAACAGCTTTTTGTTACCACTGCACAAAGAAGGTCATTCTCTCATCTCTCATATATAAAAGCTGACTTACAAATTCGAATGGGTTGTTTTCGTAAATCCAAAAAAGAATAATAACAATTAAATTTAAATTAAATTATTTCTTCGACGTAGATGAGATGAGAACAAACAATATGAAACAAATTGTTCGAGAAAAATTTAAGGAAATAGAAACTATTCGGAAAATATTGTTCCAAGGTTTTCGTATAAAACTTTTAAACAACATTTTCGCATTAATTCAGATGTTGGTACATTTATTTGAAACCTTGTGTAGATATTAAATTTCACGCTATTAGGAGCATAATGGGCCAGGCAGAAAGTCGACGCTGATAGAGAAGCAGTTAATAGGCCTTTTTTATTATGCTCGAATGATCTTTATAGATCATTGATTTCCATATATTGTTATTGTTTACAACAATGGTACGAGATCCAAGTATGAGCATAATAAAAAAGGTCTTGTGGTATCTAGGAAAACCAGAATGTATGAGCTATGTTATATGTAATTACATCATGATTTATGTGACTTAAACCACTTGCGTAGTATAGATCAATTGCACAGATTTGTTGTGTACATTGCTAATATTTGGAGAATTATACATCTATCTTCTATCTTCTATATATATAATTCTTACGGGGTGTAACTCGATGATGATGTAACTCGATACCCCTGGGACGATTTTCATAATTCTTTTTTTGTTTTGTTCGTATTGCTGTATACCAGATTTATATTTAATTTTTGTCGCGGAAACAAAACTTTGAGGGGATGAAAGAGGTTATAAAAGTTTGTATGGGGAAATACACTTTGAAAAAAAAAAAAAAAAAACTTAATAGAAATCAAGTAATGACACTCCAAATAAAAAATAAAAAAATATTTTAAATTTTAAAAGCAATTGTTGTCGTCAACAATTTTGAATTTTTTTTTTTAAATATGCCTAAAAAGTTTGTTCTAATAAATTATGTTTGCTATGTTACGTTAAGTAACTTTTTGAAATGAAGTAGATACTTTGATTATACAAAGATGATAAATGGCCGAAGATATTTTTCATCGAATTCGCACTGTGACATCGGATAGTAAACTGGAAATGTCAGATGAAATGCGCAACAAAGCTTTGATTTTGATCGAGGATATGTGTCTGCTCATGAGTGGCAATTTGTTGTGCAAATTGGGGATGCCACAGCCAAATCGTTCAATGCAAGACGCATTTAATCGAGAACAGGAGCGAGAAATGGACTTCGATCGAATCGCATTGAGTCAAGCTGTTCCAAAAAATGTGCCGATGTTGAATCAAGAATAGAAGGAAGTTACGATGAATTGATGCAAGCCGTCGATAATGAAAATGGCGGAATTTTCTTCTTTCATGCGCCCGGTGGAACTGGAAATACATTCCTGATTTCACTTGATTTTGGCTACAATTCGTTCGAGATCTGAGATCGCTTTGGCCCTAGCCAAACAGCATTGAAATTGCCATTAAATCTGCAAGTGGATGAAGAACCTACATGCAACATTTCAAAGAACACTGCGATGGCGAAAGTACTGCAGCAATTTAAGACTATCATATTTTCGTCAAACCCTGCCTGTCATTTCGAGATCAACTCCGGCAGATGAATTGAATGCTTGTCTGAAGGCGTCTGCTTTATGGCGATAAGTCAAGAAATTTCATTTGACAACAAACATGCGAGTTTCTTTACAAAGCGACCAGTCCGCTGCAGAGTTCTCCAGGCAATTGTTGGCGATGGGCATTGGGCAATAGTGTGATTCCAGCAGACTTAATCACCGGCCTGATTGAGTTTCCACAAAATGCTTGCAACTTTACAACGACACCTATTTTGCCGAATATCGCCCAGAATTTGTTGACCATGATTGACTGAGTGTAAGAGTGATTTTGGCTGCGAAAAACAAGAACGTCGATCATCTTAATTTCGTCATTCAAAACAAAATCGCTGGTGAGTTGCATTCATACAAATCAGTCGACTCCGTGATGGATGAAAACGAAGCCACCAACGATCCCACGGAATTTGTAAACTCTTTGGATGTTTCTGGCTTGCCTCCACATAATTTGAAACTAAAAATCGTCTCAGTAATAATTGTGTTGCGCAAGTCGTAACCTAAATGAACCAAAACTTTGTAACGGTACGCGTTTGATTGTGAAGAATTTAATATCAAATATTATTTAAGCAACGATTTTTATTGGAAAACTAGCTGACCCGGCGAATTTCGTTCCGCCCAAATCTGTGTTATATAAAAATTGAGCCTTAAAATTGTGTTCGTTTGTCGCCGAATCACGCTTTAACACATTTACCGATTTTAACCAAACTTTCACACATCTTTGGTATTGGTCTATTTATATGATTTTTGTAAAGTTTGGTTGCAATTGGTGATGTATGTTTGTTTAATTTGTTTACAAAAAACGGTGCAAAAAAATATATTTGTACTGTAAAATATGTTGTTGTTTTTTTTTTCGGTCTTATGAGAAATACATTTTGTTTTGTCAAATCACGTTTTTCGAATTTCCAGTCGGGTTTTTTCAGTTTTCTCAACATTTTGAAAAATTGTAGTTGTACTACGCTGGAATCGGAAAAATTATGCGTGCGTGAAAAAAAAAAACATGAATTTGAGTAACTTTTTGTTTTTTTCCTAAACCACTCAACCGTTTTCAAATAAATTTTGTAGCTGTGTATGGTCGGGTACAGTTTGATAGATAGGACTATTTTGGACACGATAGGTGGCGCTGTGTTCAATCTCCTAAACCACTTAACCGATTTCAATGAAATTTTGGGGCTGTGTAAGTGTATGGTTGGTTACAGTTTGAAAGATAGGACACTATTTTGGTATGGTGGGTACGGCTATATGTAAAAGAGACTGACGTCCGTATGTGCACTCATAATACCATGTTCCCACCAACGTGATTTAGCCGAAGTGATTTATAAATCACGAAACGCGTCCCCACCGAACTTTAAGTGATTAAATATGACATTTACGCCAACTTTGCCATATCAGTGATGGGACTTCTAACACTTAAGTGGTATTTCAATCACTTTTTACACTTTCGGAAATTCTACCAGAACTCGAAATCTACGACCTTTTAACAAAGCTATTCGCTAATAATATTTATTTTCCATCATTAAATTGAAAATTCTACCTACTATACCAACTGCTACTACTTACTTTTACCCATACGCACTCAGCTATCAGTATTTTTTTTCGAAGAATTGCATCAGCAAAAACTTCCAGTCCAGTATACATACGGTGACCATCCGTCCTTTATTTAAAAGGACAGTCCTTTCTTTTTAACCCCTGTCCTATATTATTTTCTTTTTAATAAAGGACGGGTTTTGTCCTTTATTTCTGAAACTGTCCTTTAAAACACTGACTAAAAATTGTTTCCATTTAGTTCAATTAAAAATATTTCGTATAATGTACATACATTACTTGAAATTGGGTTTACACCCTCAGTGCTTCAGTTCATGCACTGCACACCTTAAATTTCAGTTTGTGCCTACCGGGTTCTGGTGCACCAACTGAAGAGTATTTTCAATATATATATATATTTAATATGCCTGAACCAGCACTTAAATTCTTTACAATAATATAGCTAAAAAATTAATTCTTTAGGTTCAACCATTTCCGATTTGTAAACAGAAAAAAGATCAATAATCAATTCTGAAACTAACTGTCATTTGAAATGTTGAAGTTTCAGTAGGAAACGCAATGTCGGATTTCGGAATTTTTTTTTCCAGAAATGTTGAATTTAGGTGCGGTGTAAATGTAATACGATGTTTGATTTGGCAGCAGAAATTTGAAATCTCAGCTCAACATCTAAAAAGCCAAAATCGAAAACGACATTAAGGTTTTTTTTTTTGTAAACAAATAAATAACAAATGCAAAAATATTGGAAGCAAAATAATTATTGTCCTTTATTTTTTTTTCGGCGAATATGGTCACCGTAAGTATACACCATTTACTGCGCCATTACTTCCTTATTTACTGAATTATTTATCATGGACAATTTTTTTTTCTTCCACTTTTCTGCCACCGTTTCACTTTCCTCAAGTCCCATCACTGACTTTTCGTTTGCTGAATGAAGTGCTGAACATAATAAAGGTATGTTTGATTTTATTTTGTGTGGAAAGACACGTAATTAAAATTGAAACACGTCTTAATCACGTAAATCTAAATCACGAAACTGTATGATAAGATTTATGAGATGATTTAGCTAAATCAAGTGGATTTAGCTAAATCACGTTGGTGGGAACATGGTATAACTCGGGAATGGATCGTGCTTCGTGGATTCGTATTGACCCAATACCTACGAAAATAATAGTTTACGGGGATGGGATTGGGGACGGAACTTTGCATGGAGAACCGCATTTAAAAAAAAAAAGATTGAATAGAAATACGGGTATTGTCACTTCCAATACAACAAAAATTATTTAAAGTCTTTATTTTTGAATTATTTTGATATGCCGGGCTTACCGCTACACAATTTGAAATTGAAAGTCGGCTCAATTATAATTTTGTTGCGCAACCTCAATCCACCGAAATTTTGTAACTGATCGCGTTTGATTTGATTGTGTAGAATCTCAAATCAAATGTCATGGAATAAGCGACGATTTTGAGTGGAAAATTCAAAGTAAAACATTCTAATTCCGCGGTTTCCGCTTATTCAGAAAGATTTGCCATTCATTTTTAAGCGTATCAATTTCCCGTTTCGCTATGACAATTAATAAGTCTCAAGGAGTATCGCTGGAATTTTGTGGAATCAATATTGAATTCAAATGTATGAACTTACGCTTTATACATCGTGTATCGTAAAGGACATGTGCATTGTGCATGCTCAGCATTATTATTTTCATTACACTAACGAATATGGGCGAAACAAAGTGCGCCGGGTCAGCTAGTACATACATATAATAAAACTGTAGGCGTTTTCATGTGTTAATGATTGGCGTGAAAACTCCTGCCCAGATTTCGATGAAACTTTTTTGGAAATGTTCCTTAAGATTCTGAGAAGCACGGAAAGAACTGCATAGTCACCAATTGCAAAATTTTGAGTTGCAAATCACGAATTATATATTTTTGCAAATCACAACGATTTTGTCTTGAATTGATACAAAAATTCGTAATTCGACATTGAAAACGGCTTCATTTATCTGTAGTGATCTGCGACATTTTTGGCGCGATTCACTACTTCAATAGATCAATTACTCAAAATCTTCAAAAATCTCAAATTCCAAAAAATATTTCGTAATTTACCACCACTGAATGATGAATTTTACTCTATTTATTTAAATATATGTATTTTCTTTTGTTCTAATTAATTTTAACTAAGCATTCTTGCCATTAAATGTTATATTGTCATTATATATCTATATATATAAAAATGAATCCCTATTTCCCTTGGTCACGGCATCACGCACAAACGGCTGGACCGATTTCGCTAAATTTTTTTTGTTGTGTTTGGTATTGTCAGGAGAAAAATCTTATGAAAGAAAAAATTAAGAAAATTGCGCGGAAAATTAGAAAATTTAAGAATACTTAACCACCATATTAAATCTTATACCTTTAAACGAGCAACTCTTGTATATAAATTTATTTCTGTGATCTCGGAAACGGCTCTAACGATTTCGCTGAAATTTGGTATATGGGGGTTTTCGGGGGTAAGCAATTGATCTAGATTAGTCTTATGTTTGGGAAAACGCGAGTTTTCGAGTTTTCATGCGTTTTGAGCTTATTTTTCTGACTTTACTGCCTTTTACTCGCCATTACACAAACAATTCTTAATCAATGCAAACAAAAAAAAAATACGTAGGAGAGCCAACACTTTAATAGTTATTTCAAGCCATCAATCAGCTTTCTATGTCCTCTAGAAGCTGAGCTACAACCTAAAATCTAACACGAAAAAAATAAATTTATTTTCTCAAATCGAATATTATCAGCAGCCGCGGTTCTTGATCGTTGTTCTGCTTTGGGGTGGTTTTGTGGCGCACATCGCACAAGCACGTTCATATGAAAAAAAAAAAAAACAGCGACAATGTCTTTCTGAGGAAATGCGCAGATGGCTGATGACGTGTGGTGTGGTGTGGTGATGGACGGATGGTGGAGCAGCGTTGCCAACCAATTTTGACGAAAAAAAGCCTAACTTGAGAAAAAAAAGATGCCTTTTTCAATAAAATAATGCCTAAAAAAATTTTTTATGTAAATTGCAACAATAAATCAAAAATTAAACACAAATATAACAAAATTAACAACAACAATTTTTATTTCCAAAAAAAAAAAAACTTAAATTATGTATAAATCACAGAAGAAATAGGAACAAAATTCATGACTTTAGTTTCATGAGTAGGTAGGTAAATAGCATTGAACAAAACAAACACAGTTGTAGTCCATCAGATCAAAAAATAAATAAATATTTGAAATAGAAAAAAGATGCGTTTTTGGAAACAAAAAAGCCTTAAAGCCTAAGCTAATGAAATAATGCCTAAAAGGCATAAAAAGCCTAGGTTGGCATCGCTGGGTGGAGGTGCTGTATATAGAAATTGAGTTCAAGGTTTTTGTTTTAATCTTATACCTTTAAACGAGCAATTCTTGTATGTATGTATGTATATACATTTGTATATATATTTCTGTGATCTCGGAAACGGCTCTAACGATTTCACTGAAATTTGGTATATGGGGGTTTTCGGATAGTAATAACCGAGCAAAGCTCGGTCACCCAGATATTTATATCTAATGTAACCATAGCGCTTTTACAATTCAAACTTTTTTGATGTAACATTATGGCGTTGGCATAACGTTGACAGAATGCGTGCTGCAAATATCGTCAACGAGGATGTAAAAAAAATAAATATCTTTTAAAACAGATGCTTCGATCGGAGTTATTATATTGATAAAATACATAAAAAATAATTAATTTATTATTTTTAACAAAAACTGAATTTCCTAGTGCACATCGTCGGAAAATCCTCAACATGTGGCGTTGTAGGCGTATGTCGTTTTTCAGTTCAATTAAATTTTCTTTAATAATAATCTTCTTAATTCATACCTATAATTCTTTCGGGATGAAACTCGATGATGATGATATAACTCGATAACCACTGGGTCAATTTTTATGATTCTTCTTTTGTTTTGTTCGTATTGTTGTATTTCAGGTTAACGCAAACTTAAAAGATAGGATATTTGATCGCTATATGGCGTTGTAATCGATCTCCGAAACCACTCACCCGATTTCAATGAAATTTTATAGATTTATATTCTTCGTTCCCGCTTGAAGGATAGGATACTTTTGGACCTGATAGGTGGCGCTGTTGCCGATCGCCGAAACAGCGCTACCAAGTTGATTGAAATTTTGTAGTTGGATATGGTTGCTTCCAGTTTTAAATATCGGATAGTTTTTGACCTATAGGTGGAACTTTGAAAAACACAAGCGGGATAAGAAAACGGATTGTGGCACTTCCCATTCAAAAATCAAATCAAACGCTATTTCTAAAGTTGTGTAATGAAAATTATTAATGGACGCCGTCCAAATAAAGCAATTTGCGAAATGTGAGCATGATTTAATACGAAAGGTACGGGCAAAGCCGGGTGGGTACAGTTACATATAAAAGAGACTGACGTCCGTATGTGCACTCATAACTCGGGGACGGATAGTTCGATTTTTATAATTTTTTTAATTTATATATTTATCTACATAATTCGGATTTGAAAGTTGGTTCAGTTAAAATTCTGTTGCGAAACATCAATATACCGAAACTTTGCAACGGATCGCATTTGTTTTATGGTGAAGGATCTCACATCAAATATCATATAAGTGATGATTTTAAGGGGAAAATTCAAAGGCAAACATTCTTATTCCGCAGATTTCGCTTATTAAGAACGATTTACCATTCGTGCGACTTCAATTTCCCGTGCGTCTCGCTTTCACTATGACCAATAATTTATTGCAAGGATAATCGATGGATGTTTGTCAATTTAGTGAAAAAGTGGAAGGTTGGACGACACGTCAAAATCATTGCGGTTTGATTGAAAAAATCAACATTGCTATTCATCATTTATTTCTATTGCATTTAATATAACTTTTGAATAAAGAGTTTTAATTGGTCGAATTACATAAATTAGCAAGTGCTTGGTGCATGCTCGGAATTTATTAACAAATTAACAAATTTGGGCGAAACGAGGTTTGCCGGGTCAGCTAGTCTGAAATAAATATCAAAATATCAAATAATGAAAATTGACGTAGAAAAGTCGTAAATTGCAAAATATTTTTTGTAATTTGCATGGTGTGGATTTTTTTTATGCACCAGGTAGCCGACATATAATTAAATCCTTTCCTTTATGGATGGATAAGATATTCGTCGCTTTCACGGCAAAGTGACATAAGTCAAAATTTGTCATTTTTGAGTTAGGTATACAAAAATGATCACAATTTTTTTTTTTTTTTCTTCTGCCTAAACGGCTTAATTCCACTTCTTCTACTTTCCACGTTCTCAAAAGTGTCGTTTCGATTTTCCACTAAAAAGCCCACAAATTTTTGTGGCGCAATGACATTTTTTTAGTTGTGCGTCGCGATTGGTTGTGTTTTTTTTTTGGGCAAAACGGCGTGTTGCGAAAAATTTCAAGCGACAAAACGACACTTATGCAACTCGTGGGAAAATAAAAACTTAAATAACTATTAGATTTTTCGCAAAACGTCATATCTTTTTTTTAAATATTGCCTTTTTGTATAAATTTAAATATTATCTGAAAGAGGGAGAAAAATACTTCAATTGTATGTAAACGCACTTTGTATATTGTTTTTAATTAACTAGAAAACAATTTTTTTGTGTGACGCAAAACTTTAAACGTCGCTCCTGAAAATCATACATTTTGGACTTATGTCACTTTGCCGTGAAAGCGACGATATGTATGTGGTTTTGCTGGACAGCTGCAATCATGTATCATGGGCAGAGGCAGACAGTCGGTATTCACTCTTTGCTAAAGGTAGTCGCGTTAAAATTGTTTAGGTATCGTATAACTAGTTCGCCTTCGCAGTTAATGAGTGTATACCAACCAACGGATTATAAGCTTTCTGGAACATTATCTTGTAAGTACCTATTTAATAACAACAAAAAAAAAACTGAAGTAAGTTAATAAATTTGTATTTTGTTTCAGAATATAGGTACCTACATCTCGCTGCTAGAAAGGAAGTAAACTACCTAGTATGGATTGTAAAATATGTAATAGAAAAGGATTGTTAAGGTTCGTATCAATGGCAGGTTTTTCTAAACAATTTATGCGTACTTAAAATTTCAGCAAAGACAGAAAAACTAACCCAGACAAATCCCGTTGCCTCCGGACTATATGGCGCCGTATGAGTCTCATGGATATGAAGAGGAAAATAAATACGACTGTAAATATGTATTGGAAAATAAAGTTGTCTAATGCCACTACTCAAGAATCGTAAATAGAAAAAATATGAATTGCAAATTGATCAATATTAATTTCAATCTACGATTAAGAATTTGTGAATTGAAACTTTTCAAGTAGTAAATCTACCCCTGTTAGTTCGCAAATCAGCACTATTGAGTTGCAATTCAAGACTAAATGGCTGCAAAATAATTTGCAACAGAAACGTTGTAATTAACGAATTGGTTTTTGCAATTCACAACCATAGTACCTTATATCAAATTGATAAATAGTTGTGTCAAATTGCGATCGGTTGTGGCAATATGTATTTGTCGTTTGATCGCATTATTGACAATGAAAAGTGTTGATTCACGACTTTTTAGGGTCAATATCTTCACTTTGTTCACTTTCTGGAATTGCGAATAAAAAGTCGTGAATTAGTAAAGGTAAGGCAGAACGAACCATTCAACCTGGACGATGAAAGCCAAGACTTCCGTCCACCTGACCAAAATGATGTGAGGATAGCAATATCCAAACTGAAGTCCAACAAGGCTGCTGGACCGGACGGCTTAACTGCCGAGCTGTTAAAGGCGGCGGGAGATGACCTGGTAGAGTGCATACACCAACTCGTCTCCAAGATTTGGTCAGACGAAAGTATGCCTGATGAATGGAACCTCAGCATCGTTTGCCCGATCCACAAGAAAGGAGGCTCTCTAAACTGCGCCAACTATAGAGGCATCAGTCTCCTTAACACTGCGTATAAGATCATGTCTGCTGTACTATGTGAACGCCTGAAACCTTTCGTCAACGATCTGATAGCTCCCTATCAGTGCGGTTTGAGGCCCGGTAAGTCCACGACCGATCAAATATTCACACTACGGCAGATCCTGGAGAAACCCCAAGAAGTCCATCAGATCGATACTCACCATCTTTTTATCGATTTTGAGGCCGCATATGACAGCATTTATAGAGATGAGCTATACAGAGCCATAGTTTTGGCATTCCTGCCAAATTTGTCAGATTGTGCAGAATGACGATGGAGAATGCTCGCTGCACCGTAAAGTTCGGAAACAATCTCAACGAGACCTTTGATGTCAAAAAAGGATTTAGACAAGGTAAAGCGCTGTCATGTGACTTCTTCAACATCATTCTTGAGAAAATTGTGCGAAACTCACAAGCCAACACCAGAGGCACAATTTTCCATAAGTCTGTGCAACTGCTTGCATACGCTGACGACATTGACATTGTTGATAGAACACAGCGAGCTGTTACTGGAGCGTTTGCTAGTATTAGTACAGAAGCGGCAAAAATGGGCTTAGTAGTGAATGAGGGTAAAACAGAATATATGCTGTCAACAAGAAGGGACACACAACATCGACGAATCGGACAGAACGTCACGATAGACAGCTATAACTTTGAGGTAGTTAGGGACTTTGTCTACCTCGGCTCCGCTATAAGCTCTGATAATGACATCACATCAGAAATCAAGCGAAGAATCACACTTGCCAACCGCTGTTTCTTTGGCCTAAGACGGCAATTGATTAGTAAGGCCTTGTCAAGAAGCACTAAGGAGATTCTATATAAGACTCTCATCATCCCTGTCCTGCTCTATGGCGCAGAAGCATGGACCCTAGCAAAAACGGATGAGGATCTTCTTGGTCGCTTCGAACGCAAAATTCTTCGAGTGATTTTTGGTCCCGTTTGCGTTGACGGGATTTGGAGGAGAAGATTTAAAAGCGAACTCTACGAGCTGTACAGCGACATCGACCCGTTCAGAATAGTACACATTAGTCGTCTGAGATGGTTAGGACATGTAGAGCGAATGGACACCAACGCTCTGGACCGGAGAGTCTTCGATTCCAACCCGGAGGGACAACGCAGTAGAGGAAGACCTCGCCTTAGGTGGCGCGCGCAAGTGGAAGGGGACCTCAACCAACTTGGAGTGCGCAACTGGAGACAGTTAGCCAAAGATCGCGCTAACTGGAGAGGCGTACTGGTTGAGACCAGGACCCCGGACTGTAGCACCACCTTAAGTAAGTAAGTAAGTAAGAATTAGTAAATCCTGAGCTTAGCTCTAAAATGAGACAAACTTTTCGTGATTCGGCGCTTATTTGTCTTGATTTGATCTTAAACTTCTTTCCGTGAGCCCATTCCTTTAATTGCCATGCCTATTTTTTGGGGAACTTTTTTGAACAAAATATGTCTTGTTTTTTTTTTTCTGATTTTACTACCTTTTACTCACCATTAATCAAACAATTCTTAATCACTGAAAACATCTCTCAAATAACTTAAGAGAGCCAACACTTCCAAAAGTCATAACTCATAAGTCATCAATCAGCTTTCTGTGTCATCTAGAAGCTGAGCTACAAACCAAGATCTAACATAAAAATCTAAAGCTATTTTCTTTAATCGAAAATTATCAGCAACCGTTGTTCTTGATCGTTGTTCTGCTCATGGGTGGTTGGCTTTCGCACATCGCACAAGCACAATAATTTGAACAAAGACTGCGTGAACTATGTGTTCAAGCAAAAACCGCTTAAGTCTGAAAATTAATTCCACTTTTATTTCGCATAGCTCGTACATTAATCGAAAAGGATTTCATTCATTCCTTCGAGGTATGTGCAACCACAAAATTCAGTTTTTATACTGCTGCACCGGCGAATGCACTACTGTTAATAAGATCTGGATTAATCAATAAAATCACTTCAGGTTACATTTAATTCATTTACAATAACAATAGATCATTACAAAATCCCAACTTTAATTTTAGGTGACTTTAATATCAGCGGAAACCAACATTTGTTGGGAGATTCAGTCTGTATAACAGTGGTTAAAAACGCATAGCAGACTGTGAGTAAAAATGTAGTTATGGTACGAGAGGTTTCTCTAGGTTCAGGTGAAACCTTTTCAGAATTTTTTAACTTTTAAGCGTGAGTTAAAGTATTCGGCTTAACTTATTATTCCCCGACTATCTGGGAAGATCGCAAATTCATTAAAACCGTTATGTTTTGTGTGATCAGCTTTAATAAAAATGATAGGCCAGAATAATCCTTCTGCTATAGTTTTGCTCCTTAAAAGGTTGCATCGCACAGTTTTTGTGAAGTGACTTAATTTTGAACATACTTCCATGATTGAAACTTCGGTAACTCTACCTTGTTTTAAAAGGTTTTGTAATTATATCGGCCTGAGACGGAAAAAAGGATCCTGGTAAAATTCAAAAAACAAAAACAAAGTGGGAAATAAGAACACTATCTATTTTTGTGGGAAATAAATTCCGAGAAATCTTTCCCTCTTCTTATTTTTGAATGTGTACTAAATTCACGAAGCTTATTTTCATAATAAGCCTGAATAACTTTAAATCTTTCCATGGTTCAAATTGAGTTAGTCTGAAATTAAGAAATGTTAAATGAAATGCAGAAAAAAACTTGACGCTTAGGTGTGGTTCACATTCAACATCGGCCCTTACAATTTAACCACTCTTTACTTCCCACTAGGTGGGAACAACTAAGTCCAACTACGTGAACTTTCAAAGATTCTTTGACACATTTTCTTAGGACAATAAATAGGGTTGCCTATAATTTGTGACTCCACTTCTAATCTCTAAGTAAAATTAACTTAAATCCAGAATCCGATTTAATTGAGAGACATAAATTATTATTAATTTTTACCTATCCATTCCCTTTTATGATTTTAAACCTCTGATGTTGTCGCATCATCTAAAACTAAATAACATCCGCTTCCGTTTAATTACGTTGCTCCGTATTTTAAACTTTGTATACGATATCTTCCAAGCAAAGAGTACCCAAAGTCCCATAATTGGAAAAGTTTTTGTGAAAACTTCTGGGAAACGTAGTTTACTAAGATCACAATATTCTATATAGCATGCAATATATTCAATTTGTCATTACAGCTTGTGTTAATTAAACAACTGAATGTTCAAAGGAGACTACCTGCTATTGATTTAAGTGCCCTTTGAATGTCTTATTAATAGACTGCGATTATGATAGTATACACACAAATGGGATGTCAATTTTTGAATATCTTAAAGACTTTAACCGAGGTATACGATTTACAGATAGGAAGAGAAAGCTTTTTACACTGTAGATTATCGGTATGAACATGATTGAAAAAACAGTGCAAATAAACAACTGTAAAGACGAATGTATTTGGAAGGGCAGTGGAGCGGAACTCTTCGACTTTCGTAAATATTTGGAAGCTTTAGAGATTAATTTCAAACGAATAGAGCATGTACACTTACTGGAGGTAAAAATAAATAATACTACCTCCCACATAGTCCCAATTTATTTAAACAGTAGTAACTAGATTCGAGATTATAATAAACTAAATGATCTACTTAATATATCAGGATCAGTAGATTTATTACTCATAGGGGATTTCAACGGAAGGATAGGTTTATCCCAATACTCTTCTACTGATTAAATTTTTCCGATTTTAGCGAATCTTAATTCCAAGGACGAGACCTGTGATACAAAAGGAATACAATTATTTGAATTAGCAGATGCTTACGACTGTCTTGTACTAAATGGAAGCTGCAATGGTGGCTCCCGTGGAGAATATACTTTCCTTCGTGGGACAGCATGCTCAGTAATTGATTACTGTTTTTTGTCTGGAACTTGGCTCTCTCAGTTCAGCGAATTGAGAGTTGCAATGAAAACGTTCTGGGACCATATGCCTCTGGAAGTTTACTTCAACACTTTCAAAAACCAAAATACAGTAGGTGCTATGCAATCAGGGCTCCTACCCAAATTATTCTGGAAAGATGCGTTCTGAGACTTATACTGATCAAATATGAATTCGCAACTTTTGAAACTGTCTGCATCAAATATCATGCCACATATAGGTGTACTAACGCAAATAATTAAAAAGGCAACACCATCAAACACTTCTAGGACAACTACTATGAGCGGAGCGGGGAAACAAAAATGGTCTCGCTCCTGTTCTCGATTAAATGCGTCTTGCATTGAACGATTTGGCTGTGGTATCCCCAATTTGCACAAAAAATTGCCACTCATGAGCAGACACATATCCTCGATCAAAATCAAATTTGTTGCGCATTTCATCTGACATTTCCAGTTCATTATCCGATGTCACAGTGCGAATTCGATGAAAAATATCGTCGGCCATTTATCATCTTTGTATAATCAAAGTATCTACTTCATTTCAAAAAGTTACTTAATGTAACATAGCAAACATAATTTATTAGAACAAACTTTTTAGGCATATTTAAAAAAAAAAAAAATTCAAAATTGTTGACAACAACAATTGCTTTTAAAATTTAAAATATTTTTTTATTTTTTATTTGGAGTGTCATTACTTGACTTCTATTAAGTTTCTTTTTTTTTTTTTTTTTTTCAAAGTGTATTTTTTCCCCATACAAACTTTTATAACCTCTTACATCCCCTCAAAGTTTTGTTTTCGCGACAAAAAGTAAATATAAACCTGATATACAGCAATACGAAAAAAACAAAAAAAGAATTATGAAAATCGTCCCAGGTGTTATCGAGTTACATCATCATCGAGTTACACTCCGAAAGAATTATATATATTAGATTAGATTAGATTAGATAAGATTAGATTTATTGGTTTCGTCATATTTATTTATTCGTATGTTAGTTTTATTGTATTATTTGTTGCGATATGTTTATTTCAAACAATTCGTTAGCTAGTGTCGATAAATAGGTTTCCTTAAACGACCAATTGTGAACTGACCCGACCACGGAATTAAGATTGGAGAGTTAGAGAGAAATAAACGATGAGACAGAAATAGGTAGGAAATATAGTTAAAGGCAATAACAGAGGATGGAAGAGGACAAACAAAAGAAACGTAACGAGGGAAAAGAGTAGAAGCAATTTCGATGGGACACTTAGACAAAAAAGCACTGTTCACTCATTTTCCATCGATAACTTATCCAGAGAGGTCATTGCCCTCAGCATAGTGAGAAACTGTAGTGAGGAAAAAAATCGCAATCAGATTTTGGGGTGAGTTTAAAGTGAGAAATTTTGTTTTTTAATATATTTAAATAGTGATTTTATAATGTAGGATTTTCTGTGAAAATTAAAAGGAGTGTCAAAGGCAAATACGAAGATAATAAGTGGGACACGGACAAGAAATACAAAATTAAGAAGCAAGGTAGTTATCTTTATATATGTGATTTTGGTGTTTTGTTAAGAGTGTTCTTCCCATTTGAACAGTGTGTGTCCAACGACCGATTCTGGCACCGTAAGGCCAATCTCCGCTATCCTTTGTCTCCGGGGTTTGTGCCATAGAGCCCGTACTGAGCACAACCGCAATAACGGGCATTTAGCGGTTTCAAGGCAGCGGTCAAGACAAGGGTGAAACCAATTCAAAGTCGAACCGTACGCTTTGAATCTAATAAGCCGCATACGGCACGCCCGAACAAAGGAGCCCCGGACAAAGAATACCGGATCCAGAGGGTCCCCTAAAGTTTGACCGTGGGGATAATTTCCCTTCTTCTCGCTACCGATAACAGCGATTTTTCGACGCTACAACTCAACACCTCGTAAGCCCCGCCGGCGTTTTGTGCAACGAGACATACAGAGGAGGTGCTCCGAGGGACTTAGTATTAGGAATAAAGCGATTTTTTTCTTTTTGAATTTTTTTGAACTTCTTTTGACGATTTCCTTCTGAAATCAGTCGATTTAGAGTAGTTTCCTTTTGTTATATTTTTATATTGTATTAAGGTTAGGTGAGGGTTTTTGCCCTTAGTGTTTTTTGTTGATCGCGGTAACCATCTTTGGAATTGCAGCAGCGACCTTTCTTGTGCTGGTACCAGGACAACGGGGGATCGGGATACGGTTTATATACGGTTTTAGATTTTTTAGCTTCGTTTTTTAATTTTATTTTTGAATTTTTGAATTTTTAGTGACAATAGTAGAGTTAATATTAAGTGCAGAACACTCTTAAATAGGTTATTTTTTTTTATTTTGGATTAAATGAACATAATTGCTATTACGTCAGTGTTTTGATCAGAATGATGTCGGCTTAAAACATCTTCGCAACTGGTGTGTGGATGGCCGGACAGGCCGTTCTCGGGTGGACTGACATAGACGGAACGTGGCGTCAACAAACGACGACTTAACATGACATGGAACTAACGAGATTCTCTGATCATCGTCGGTTGTGACTGGGGGGAGATTTTGGTTACCATTCTTTGTGTCTATGACACAAAAGGGAGGGCAGGCCGTCCTCTGCCTCCGTGTCCGGCATGTCTCTGGGTTTTGACGAACCTTCGTCTTCGAGAGACTACGGGAACAAGTCACGTCTAGGGTAATGTTTAGTGTAGGCTATTTTAAGTTAGATAAGGCTTAGAATAGGGCTTCGTTTGTATATAATAGATAAGTTTAGGCTTAGTTAAGGTCAAGCTTCGCGTTGAATTTCCCGGTTTCTCTCGAGGGCGGGGGCAAAAGCCTCTGATCATTTCCTTTAATTTCTTTTCTTTTCCTCTTTCTATCTTCGCTGGCCTTCTATCCATCCGAGGTCGACGTAACGTAGAGTAGCTTTCTTTTCCTATTTTTTTTTTTTTTTTTTTTTTTTCTCTTTTATTTTCTTAAGGCACGAGGCAAAATGTTTTGAGCAGGAGGTGTATGGTGAGGGGGTAAGAACTACCCCATCCGTCGAGCTGAGCCGAGCAACCGAGAGCGTGCCGCGCCCTTCTCACCTGCATCAAAATTGCCTCTGTGGCCTAAACCTGGCTCATAACAATATCTCAATTAATATGGATTTTCCGAACGCCAAATTCAAAAATGTTATCACGCTCCCCACGGTTGGCAGCATTGATTTTATATTTTTTTTATGTTTTTGCATGTCACACGGATTTTAAATTGACAGAACACCGATAGGTAAACAAAATGGCGAATTTAAAAAAAAAATGAGGGGGCCACCGGCAAGAGGATTGCGAGTTGGGGGTCTCAGCATAGTTTGTCTCTGCTCTAAACTATCACCTCATCGGTGTCTTGAGCAAAGGAAAACAGAGGAAATTCATTATAACAATGTAACCATCCGTTAAATCCTTATCCGTAAGAGTTCACTGGATTTACTTGAGATCTCTCAATTCACTGTAGCTATTAGATATTATATACAAGTAAAATATAAATATTTATTAATCCGGATGCCTGTCCCCTACAATATTTTCTTTCCCAGAGCTGATGTATCATGTATGGGTTCGCCGTTTTAATACCGAGAATATCGGTAACGTATAGCGTAATAAACCAATTATCTCCCAATAATCGATGAATCGTTGGAAATTCTGTACGGAAATATAAAAATATGGATTACATATATACATACCTAATTGAAATGACTTCAGTCAGGACGTATGCGTAAAGCGTATATACGGACATGCGTGTGCCATCCTTGTATCAATTCAGTAAAATGTTGTGTAAGCTTCATTGATTCTGTGAAATGTATTTTCTTGAAGCGGATGAACCGATTTTTCCCAAAATGTATTCTACCATATCCTTAAGGACAATACAAGATGGGGAAGTGAAGAAAAACAAATCAATAAAATGTGTTATAGGTATGTGCTCTTCGAAGGCGGTTTCCTTTTTCAGAATGGGCCATCACAAACAGCTTCATTGTAAATCACATATTAATGTATGTGGGTATGTAACAAGGTCTGCTTTGTTCTGACAAAAGGTGGTCGTTGAGTGAAACCTGACAGTCAAACAAAAATACGAAACATGTCCAATGTTTTGATAAGCCTATGTATTTTCGATTGTACATTTTGAACTACCTAACCGGGGTGATTTTTTTTTTCTGCTAACCAAAGATTGATTGCTGATGTCTCTGTCCAGCCTTGTCCTTAAATTCTCTATTAAAAACTATTCAATTATTGAGAGGAGGCTTTTGTAGCAGATTTTTGACTTAGCACCGCCAAAAATAGAATTATGTTTTCATATTTCATTTCGTGCATCAGTCTACACCGACACCGACAACAAAAGCATACTAGCAACTATATTCACTAGCACCAAAAATCCGTTCATTGAAATATACTACTCTTGTATACATATTTGCATGGCACTTTGTAGGCCTCGCAACTTTGGTGCAGCAAAGTGAAATACCCAGGTATTTGTATTTTCCGTTATCACCGAGGTTCAGAAATGTTCATACAATATGCATTATAGTTATAGAGGATGTGCTCTTGCTCGCCCTGTAACCGATAGTTAGTCATGCATTAACAACAAGGGAACGCGTTCGACCCTACCAACATGATTCCGGTTGACTCGTTCCCAATAGTGTCAAATTGCAGTGTCCTGTGTGTTTTTGTCGATACGATGCAGCGGTTGTACCTACACATTTGGGGAAGGTATACATCCAGATTACATTTGTTACCAATTTTCAATGCGTTCGTTTGATTTTGCACATTCGGGGGCAATGTGCATAATACATATGCTAACAAAATGAAGTACGAGTATAGGTATACACTCTCTGCCTTCATTAGGGTGCAGGTGATGCCGTAACGTTGGTGATAGCAAAAATTCTGTTGATGTTTAAGTTCAAAATGTTCGATAGGCGCTTGTATTGTATTGTTAAATATACTCGTGGGCTTTGTTTACACCTTTACCTAGCTACAGTGTGAGCCACATATTTGACTTCAACATTTACTAAGCGGAGAGATAAGGCTTAGCACACTAGAAATGGATGAATTCTTATAGGTGATAGTTTTAACTCAAACGTTTTAGTACCTACCTAGAAGTAAACGGATTCGCAGCATTTATTTTTTTTAACTCTTTGCACGCCGCTTTGAAGCAATTATTTTTAATTAGGCACTTCTTCTACAACTACTTCCTGGTAAGATGAAAAAAAGTGGTAAAAACTCAATTTTGCTGATGCATACTGCACTGAGCTGCGCTTCTGCAAACTCTACTTAGGGATTCCCTTTTAGCTAAACAAATTCGATAAGATTTTCTTTTAGCTCTTTTTCAAAAATTTTCAAAAGTAACCAAGTGTCGCCATAAAGAATTCATCTGCCGGAGTTGATCTCGAAATGACAGGCAGCGTTTGACGAAAATCGCCTGATAGCAGGATCATTGCTCCATTAAATTTATTCTGTGGACTCAATACACCTATCAGTGTTCAACTGAATTTCAGTATCGATGGACTTCCAATTGAGAAGAGATCTAAAAAGGAATTTTGGCCAATATTATGTACGGTAGAAGAAAAACCAATGATGCAGCCACTTGTAATTGGAATATATTCAGGTGATTCCAAACCAAAACTTCAGGAATATTTATCTGAACTCGTAAATAAACTTCAGGATATTTTGCAAAATGGATTATATATAGAAAATCAGAAAATTGACGTATCAATACGATGTTTCATATGCGATACACCAGCCAGATCTTTTATAAAAGGTATACAAAGTTTTTTTAATTATGTCTTTTTATGTAATTAACGTAAATATATTTGTTTCCGCACAGATACAGTTTGTTCTGATGGTTATCACGGCTACACAAAATGTACAGTGATCGGCGAATACTATTCACATGGTCATCATATGAGCTATCCTAGATTCGATATGCCATTAAGAACTAACATCTCATTTCGCCAAAAATTGGATCCCGACCACCATAAAGAAGACTCACCACTTTTAAAATTACCCATCGATATGATACGAATTTTTCCGGTAGCCGATTCATTACACCTTTTGGATTTAGGAATAATGAAACGCTGATTAAGAGGTTGGGTAAATGGAAGCTTTAATTTTCGTACCAAGCTTTAAGCAAGAGAAATAATTGATATATCCGAAACCGAATCATTAGAACAATGCAGTAAAAGAAAACCAACTGAACTTCGTAGTTCTGTTAGAAAACTGGATTGCCTTAGTTTTTGGAAAGGCTTAGAATTCCGTACCTTTCTCCTGTACCTTGGGCCTGTTGTATTAAGACTTTTTGCAAGTTGATGTTTATCATCATTTTTTACAACTATTCTGTGCTGTCACGATATGTTCGTGCAAATTTTATTTAAAACATCTAAACGTTGCAGAAGTTTTATTTAGAGAATATGGTGAAAAATTTATCGAAATTTATGGAATCGACTCTGTCAGTAGCAACATTCGAAGCCTATGCCATGTTGTTCAAGACGTGCGGACGTTTCGACAACTGTCCTCTTTCAGCGCTTATCCATTTAAAAATTAGTTAGGTCAACTTAAACTTTTACTTCGGTCTGGAAACCGTCCTTTAGCGCAAGTGGCAAAGCGAATGAATGAACTAACAAAATTAACACCCAATATTCCTTTCGTTAAAATGGAATGCAAATCAAATGGTTATCGATTTCAGACAATTTATTTCTTCTTGCAAATATGGAATGGATTTATATTAAAAAGAAATATCAAAGATAAGTGGTTTATGACTAAACAAGACGAAATTGTAGGAATGCAATGCAATCAAGGCCAGTTGTGCATTTTAGGTGCAAATATTAAGAAGAAGGGTGATTTTTTTAGGCGTCCAATTTCATCATCATGTCGCCATCTGAAGACGATTTGAAACCACCTATGTTGTATAAACTATCAAATATTAAATGTAAATTGATGTCATTAAAATATCGCTATCAATTTGTTTTCAAGCCACTAATTCACACTCCTGACGCAAATCTATAAACTTTTAAATGAAATTGTTTGTCCAAAAACTGTTGGATGATTTTGTTTAATCAAACACAAATACAAGTGAATAAATAAAAAATCTTAAAACTAATAATGTTGTATATCTACTTCATTTTTCTTATCTCTAAAATTATGACTATACTAATCACGGGCAGATCACTTGAAAGTGTTTGGACTTCAGATATTGTTTGAACTTGGCTGCAGCATGTTGTTGATTGCATTAGATTTTCTAAGAGAAAATATAACAAACAATATAGAAAAGATTAAATTACAAAAATGTGATACAAGTTGAACTTACCGTTTGCGAACAAGTCTCATGGCGCTATGTTTTAGAACATTCAACTTAAAAAAGTTTTCACATTCAACTATATTGAATCTGTTGTCAGCCTTTGATAGAACTTTTTTGGAACATGGAAATAGCTAATTGAGTTATATTTCATAAACGCCAATTTAGAGCCTTTTCCAGCGCTGAACGGCCAGTCCAGGAATAATTTGTCAGCAATTCTTGCGAAAGTATAGTATGAACGACTTTCAGTCCCACTTTACTGGCAGTTTTTGTGCAGAGCTTCCCGCAATTGGCATCAACTTTGTAATCTGTTGAGTTAGAAATTCATTTAATAGGTATGTTAAGTTTGTTTTATGATACAATTTATAATATAAGAATATATTTGCTGAGATTCACTTACCAGATTTTATTCGAAATGTGGATTCTTAAGAATCTCCGTATTCAGTTCGGATAATTTACTACCTGTTAGAATGGGAAGGACTCCAAAACATTCTCTTCGATGTCTTCGGTGGGGTTGGAAACTGTTGCTAAGTTGCTGATGTTTTTCAAAACCCTATCCACTGTTTTTTGTAAGTTATCCAATTTAATTTGTATTTTAATATGTGACTCCACACAGTGAGTAACTTTGCTGCCTAGCAGCTCAACTTTATTTTTGCTTAGCAGGTCAAGTTTCTTATCTTGATGGAATGTCTGCGGATCCGAAATTGAGGAGATTGTGTTCTCATTATTTCCTTCAATAATATGTTTTGTTTCTTCTACGTGATCTATAGAATGTTCGTATGTTTCCATTCCTTCGTCATCAATTGACAACTCCTCAATATAGAATGCTGTTTCTTGATTAAAGGGCTCACTTCTTTCTTCGGTATTTAATGAATGTACCGCCCTGCGAGTAATTGTTGAACATGACGGGGTATCGAACAACTCATCGTAGTAAGACATTTTCTTTTGTTGTTCGATGTATCCTGGCCATCGTTTTTTAAATTTTTTTTCCTTTAAATAAGCCTGTTCAGCATCTTTATCATCAAACGTGGAAAATTTTTTTTTCAATTCTCGATGCAGATGGAAAATATTCGCCGAAGCTTTTACTGTGAAACTTTGTTTTGTCCACTTAGTTTTGTCCGGAACAGATGCAGGATCTTTTCTTAATTTATTTAATTTCTGATCTTTTAAATGTTGTGGCCAGTATAGAATACCGTTCCGCTCCCAATCACCTGGAACTGCTATTACTCCAATGCTCCTGTCACACTCTATAGTTGTTCCGATTTTAAAAACCATGTTTGAAATAGGATTTATGGCTAATTTATTTAGTTAAACAAAAACGGATAATTTTAAAATATTCTTTACGTGCACTTTGCTTAAACTGTCAGATGTCGGTATACACACGCACAAAGTTTCTTTTCTAACACAAAACACAATTTGCGAAGGATTATGCGCACTAAGCAAACATTTTTTTTTTCTGGCCTTAAATGGCCTTTCTTGAGGAAATGAATTTTTTTTTTAATGAAACCATATATGTGATTTATACAACGAGATTTGAAACCTTTTCTGCGAAATCTCCATGCACATGCACAACTGCTTGAAGCAACCCTTCAAAGGGATCTAATTTTTTTTTCGCTTCCCTCCTCCACTGGTATTCAACAATCCAATCAGCGAAATTATTGGAGTAGTTGTCATTATAGAATTCTCTTTTACAGACACGCCACTGAGACTCGATTCTTTGAGTGTGTATGCCATCAGCACCAACAAAAGGATTGTCAGGATCACTGTGGTTCACTTTTTTATGAATGAACCCATAAGTGCCCAAACAATCGTACGCCTACCAGCAATCGGTGTGGATTCATGTGCTTTTTAATAAGCGGAACTATCTTCTACGGCGCTCGTTTTTTGGACAAACCTTTAGTCTCAAATCTTCGGACCCATCCTGAGTTAAGCCGAGAACCCGGAGGCCGTCCACACACCTTCCTTTATTGAATTTTCTTCTCCCAAATTTGCGCTCGTCGATCTGAATGATCTTGCCTGGTCCGCCTATTTTTCCTTAAGCTTGAAAGGTTTTCAAAAACTAGATTACTATTGTCTCCCGGCAATAACTATACCAGTCGACAATAGTCCGTTGGGACAGACATTGAGACGGGGTGAAATCATCCACCTTTACCGTTTCGTAGGAATATTTCCTAGCGAAGCAGTACATAAGATAAAAACACCTTGGCAAAGGCATGCGAGCTTGCTCAAACCAACTGTCAACAGCACGACTTGTTCTTACTGTACAACTTGATTTTGTGCACCTGAACTCGCCAATTAGATTTCCGCCCACAAAAATCTTCATTGGAATCCTATGTACCCGGCACAATTTCGAATTCAGCAATAACCCGCGTGCCACAAATTCAAGCGCTTGCTCGTCTAATCAAGCGGTATGACAGTTCAGTCAGATTAACACTAAAGCTCTGTGGCGGTTTTTGTTTTCAAATTTATTTCCTAATTATAATCTCCATTAATTACAAAGTGGTGAATTAATTACATATAAATACAAACTCTTTCATATGGTTATAAATTAGCAGTGACAAATTATCGTTCTTAATTGAAAAATTTAATTATTTTGGTGGACTCTACAATCTCCTATTTGCCCTTGAACAAGTGCGCGCGAAACTTACCATAATGGCAGATCCATGTTCTTCTCCCCGTGCAACAAGACTTACATCAAAACAAGTGAAGCAAATTTGTTCACCAGTGTCATCCCTAAGTGCTGATCTGAAAATGCTCGACAAACGCCTAGCTAAACAAATTAGTGAATTCAATTTCGAATTAAAAGGCCTTATATTAGAAAGCCAAAGCAAAATAATGGAGAGGCTGGACAGAATTGTCACTGATTTTGACAGCCGCTTTGATGAGATTGGCAAAAAGTTTGCTGCACTAACAATTCGTGTGGAAGTGCTGATATTTTTTATAATCAAGTTTCCGCCCCAGCTTTTTCTAAACATGATTTAATTTTCTCAACATTTAAGATTTTAGTTAAACGGGAAGACCTTATTTACTCATATAGGGATTTTAAGAACTTAATCCCAGAGCTCCTGAAAAACGATCTTCAAAAAATTAGCTGGCATGCAGTATACTCTGAGCCCAATCCCGATGCTCAAGTTAATTATTTTCAAAGTTCAATTATGTATTTATTTAACAAACATGTTCCCATTGTAACAAAACATGTGAAATGCGTGAAAAATAATTGGTTTACTGACGAGATTGATGATCTGAGGAACAAACGTGATGCTGTCTACAACCGGTGGAAACGCTTTAGGCTATTTTCAGATATCCAAACAGTATCATCTTTGTCAAACCAACCTCTCAGTACCGCCCCGAACGGCTCCTTTGAATATCACAGAGTCGAGCAAACTGATGTAGTCAAGGCGATACTTCAAATTAAATCTAAAGCTGTTGGTGTTGATGGTATTCACCCTTCATTTGTTAAAATAATACTTCCTTTAATAATTACTTCCAGCTATGACTCATATTTTCAATAGCATAATTATGACTTCCACGTTCCCGACCTCATGGAAATTATCAAAAATTATACCGCTATTGAAAAAGAAGGCATCAGCTAACTCTATGGCTGAGTACAGACATGTAGCTATTCTTCCTTATTTGTCAAAGGTGATGGAGAAACTTATTCATCACCAGATATCCGTTTTTGTTCAGCGGAATAATATTCTCTGTGTCAATCAATCTGGTTTCAGGAAAATACACAGCTGTACAACTGCACTGCTCAAAGTGACCGATGACTACGGTGACCAAATTCGCCGAAAAAAAATAAAGGACAATAACTATTTTGCTTCCAATATTTTTGTATTTATTTGTTAAAAAAAAAAGTTAATATCTTTTTCGATTTTGGCTTTTTAGATGTTGAGTTGAGATTTCAAATTTCTGCTGCAAAATCGAACATCATAGTACATGTACACCGCACCTAAATTCAACATTTCTGAAAAAAAAATTCCGAAATTCGATTTTGCGTTCCCACTGAAACTTCGAATGAAAGCTAGTTTCAGAATTGATTATTCATCTTTTTTTCTGTTTAAAATCAGAAATGGTTGAACCTAAAGAATTAATTTTGTTTAGCTATATTATTGTGCTAGTTCAGACATACATATTAAATGTACCTATTGCTGACTTAATATAGAGGTATGCAACCACTTCCTTCTTCTTTGTTATAATAAGTTTTTCGTTCCATATTAATAATTTGAATAACTTGAAATAATTGATTTGTTGACAACAGTTTTTTTTTTATGCTAGTCAGCGGACTGATAAGTCATCGTCTTCGATTTGCCAAAAAGATTAATTTTTTGGATAAAAAATCAATTTCTTTTTGTGATCGATATTGCTTTTGGGTCTACAGGAAAAAAAAAAATAAAAAAAAATAAAATGTGGATAGATTTAAAAACATCTTCATTTTCATTACGAAAATCTCTAAATTCTAAGTAGGGTTTCACGGTTGCCAACACGGTACATTTGGGACAAAGTATTTGTCTTTCCCAATGTTTCTTTACCCTTTGTCCTTCCCGACGATTTGTCAGTCCGAAAGTTAATTTAATTCAACAAATAACTAAATAACAGGATAATGTACACAAATAACCTTGGTTATGGAAAACATATTTTTTAGGTTATTTTACGGTAGTACGTTTTGAGGTGTACTAAAATACGAGTTGGTTGAGCAATTTATAAAGCTTTTAAAATTTGTTATTTCAGTTGGAAAATTAAATCTTTGTCCCAATGCTGATTTCTCCGCCCCACTCTTTCGGTATATTTGTCCGAAGTTATGTGTCAAGTTGGCAAGCCTGTAGGGTTTTCCGAAACTGCATTTAGTTATAAGAATAGCTTTAACAGCATATACATTCATTAGTGATTTGGCACTGCTCCACCCTCCAAGAGTTATTCATGATTGAAAATACTCTTCAGTTGGTGCACCGTGCCTGCACTGAAGCACTGAGGGTGTAAACACAATTTAAGTACATGTAATGTAAGTACATTATACGTAATACTTTTAATTGAACTAAAGCAAACAATTTTTAGTCAGTGTTTTAAAGGACAGTTTCAAAAATAAAGGACAAAATCCGTCCTTTATTAAAAAGAAAATAATAAAGGACAGGGGTTAAAAAGAAAGGACTGTCCTTTTAAATAAAGGACGGATGGTCACCGTACCGATGACATACGAATGGCTTTAGACGACAACCTAGTTACATTCTTTACGCTATTCGATTTTTCCAAGGCCTTCGACACAGTCAACCATATCATATTAAATAATAAACTCAGGTTATTATATGGGTTTTCAGATTCGTCTGCAAAATTCATTCTCTCTTATCTCCAAGAAAGATGTTGAATTAAATATATGAATATATACCAATGCATGCATGTGTATAAGTATGAATAGATATTGCTCATTTGATACATATCTACTTTGTCTCTCATATCACAAATCATATTGTTAACTGTTAAGTACAAAGATGTAAGTTAGTCTTGAATAAACTTTTACCGTGTTCACACGTATGTCGTGCTCGTTGTGTTTTTCCTTGGACTACCACATCCCACTCGCAAACCAAAATCGCAATAAAAGAAAACTAGCTGTGTTCTACAAAAACATTTTTTCCGAGTTTATTGAAATATCGGCAGGTGTTCCGCAAGGTTCAGTTCTTGGTCCTCTTCTTTTCATGCTCTTTGTCAATGATATCCCAAAAGTAATTAAAAATTCAATAGCTCATATGTACGCAGATGATATTCAACTGTACCTCAGCTGTAAACTTGGCCAAACTTCTGAGGCTATACTAAAGTTAAATGATGATCTTCAAAGGATTTTAAAATGGTCTCAAGAAAACTTTTTAAAACTGAATCCTATTAAATCGAAATGTATGATCATCGGCAGAATGGAATTAGATGTAAGTTGTTACCCGGCTATATGCCTAGGAGATAATCCAATTGAGTATGTTGGCAAGAAACTCGGCATTTGGTTTAATTCTAAGCTAAGCTGGGATGATCATGTAACTACCATAATTGGTAAAATGTATGGCTCTCTAAGAAATTTATCGGTATCCCAAAGCTACACACCACTTAAAACTAGACTTATGCTTGTGAAGTCTCTTCTCATACCCATCATAGCCTATGGTTGCGAGATCTGCTGCTACGTCAAAGCTAATATTAAGAGAAGACTAAATGTTGCGTTCAACAATATAACTCGCTATGTTTATCGCCTTAAACGGTATGACCATGTTTCTGCTTACACCAAAAATATTCTTGGTTGTTCATTAGAACAATACCTAAGATTTTGCACTATTAAATGCCTTCATCGGATTATAACCTCTAAACAGCCACCATATTTGTATAACAAACTCATCTTTACACAATCTAGTCGGTCTATAACGTAAGTTCTCCCTCGGTTTAATTATACATGCACTGAGCATCAATTTTTCGTTCACGCCATTCGTATTTGGAATGCACTTCCTCTTAGCATTAGAAGATCTTGTTATGCGAATTCCTTCCAAAACACTCTCTTTAGGCATATGGCAATGGCAGATACTTAACTACACTTAATTATATTTATTTTAATAGATAAGACTAATTTAAATGTAAATAAATAACTGTTCCTTAATTGTATTTTGTCCAAATTTGTGTACTCATTACTCTGTATTATTATCCCTTAAATTTTTAAATTTTCCGAATTGTATCTTCATTTATAACTTAAAGATTATATTAGTCTAATGTAAATGATGTTTATAAATAATTAATAAATAACTAAATAACTATTAAAAAATAACTAATTACTGTACCACAAAAGAAAACCGCTTCACTTGTTAAATATGCAAATTTCCCTTCTTTTTACAAATCATTTGCTTCCATGACGGCTAGAAGATGCGCAGGCATTCTCTTCTCTTCTCTTCTTTTCTATTCTTTTCTCTCCTCTTTCTCTTTCTCTATATACATAAAAGAGAGTTGCAAAAGCGTTGTGTTTGTATAACTCAACTCGAATTCGATCAAGTTTTTAGAGTTTGTTTGCATGATTGTGTAGTTGGTATGTATATAGTTTGAACGAAATGGTTCAACCCGTTCGTGAGTTATGTCAACATCTGATTTTGTCCATATAAAAAATAAAACGTAGGCGCCTATGAGCGTGTGATGTATGTTTACTGTGTGCTGATGTCATACACACAGCACATACTTGTTGCATAGCATACATAATAACTCACTCACAGCTGTCAGTGAGTTATTATGTTACGGTTTTCTTTCATCGAACTCGCTGAACGGATGTTATATAATTTGTTTATCGTTTAAACACAAGCGTACGTGCACATTTTATTCATCACTTCCATCTTAATCGAACCAGCCGGGTAAAAAGAATATTTTATTTTTAAATAGTCACTTGAAGCACTCGAATCTGTATATGTACTGACTTATAAGTTAAAACAAAATGTTAACAATATTTTTACAGTACATGACACTCTCACTCTCGTTGATTTACTGGTGGAAATAAAGATTTACTTACACAATTTATGCTTCTATTTTTTTTTTTTTTTTTTTATAAACTTCTCCCGGGAAAGGCGAACCTATAACGCTTCAACAACGCCCCGAGATGCCTATGATACTGGAGAAAGTTAGTTAATATTTTCTGAAGACTTAACGATTGAAATTCCAACTTAAAAATAAATAATTTACCAACAGAATCGACTATACGTAGAGCAAGATGCGATTTCTTTTTTATTTTCCGTATAATGGCTGAGTATTTTAACCCGAACGCGTCTGTTGTATTTAGCGCTAGAAATTATATTCTTAAAAAAAAACTACAGTGATTTGATGGACGTTATAATATATGAAAGGTTGACCACAGAAATGAGCTGAACAGTTCTTTAAACAAACGTCGCCAAGCGTATTAAGAGCGTTATCTGATGATATTCCCGTTGAGAGCAAACACTGATCACGTTTATATACACTAATTCAAATACCTGCCAGTAAGATGCGTTTGAAGAAGTTATCAGCTCTTTTTCCAATTGGTTCAACCTAGGGGAAAAGTGGGTTCATTCGGGTTAGTTTAGGGCAATTAGCACATTTCTAGGAAAAGTGTAGTATAAAACACAAAGATTCATTACAATACCCAAGAGAGCTGCATCACGAGCAACGTTGCAAGATTTTTTCAAAAAAACTGTAAATTCCCCCGAAAAAAAACTGTATTCTCAACCAAAAAACTGTAAGCTTCAAAAACGAAAAGATTTTTGTGAAATTACGTTTTTTTTTAATTTTATTAAACAAAAATAACAAAAAACAATTAATTTTAAATAAAATAAATAACTTTTTTTTGTAGTTAAAGAAAAAAACCGAAAACATTCTACTTTATTCTTTCAAATTTGAAATTAAAAAAAAAAACTGTGATTTGTACTGGAGGTAATTTTAAAAACTGTAACGGCCATATTATTCACTCTCTTTAATCCGGGTTAAAGTCTTAACCCGGATTTAAGTGAGTTTAACCTAAAAAATAAACCCAACTCCATAATATTCACTAGTTAAACCCGAACATAAACCCATTTTTTTAAACTTGACAGCGTTTAATCCGATTGTATTTAAACTGCACTCCGGAGACCAGTTTAAGTACTTTAACCCGGATTAAAACACAATTTGATAATATTCACTCCTTTGTTTAGGTCACATTTTTGACATTTCTTCGCTTGCAGGAGGCAGGAAATACAATTTGAAATAAAATCAAAAAAAAGCATCAATACGCGGAAAAAATGGATTTCATCCTCGATATTGACGAAATGTTGATGTCTTCGTCGTCAGCGGATAATATAATTAAAATAAAGAAAATATGTTGCGTTTTTTTTTCATCTTTTAATTTAATAGTTTTTTTAATTAATTATTTTATTATTATTAATTTATTAAAAAAGGAAAAATAAAAATCTGATTCATCCGTCTTCTCTATCTGCTTCATCGTCGACGGGTGACAGACTTTCAATATCGCGATCACGGCTGCTATAGTCCTCATCATTCACTTTGCCGACACCTTTCATTTTAGGTTATTATTCAATTTATTTTAATAAAAATGAAAAACCAAAAACAATTTCCCATAAAATGTGATAAACAACAAAAAACAAATGTCATTATTTGTGAAATTTGACATTACGTAGGTTTAAACCGGATTAAAAACGGGTTAAAGTTTTTTAAATCCGCATTTAAATACATCTTTAACCCAGCGGGTTTAATGCATGTTTTTGAGTGAATAATATGAACGTAAGTCTAAATTGTCGGGTTTAAAAAAATCGGATTAATGGTCGGGTTTAAAATTAACTTAAACCTGAGTTACACCCGGAGTGAATAATATGGCCGTAAGCCTGTCTAAAAAACTGTAATTTACAGTTTAAACTGTGAATATGGCAACGTTGATCATGAGGCACACTTTTGCTTTCATAGCTGTGTTTTGACATCTGACAGTTCACTTGAGCAGCCAATCAATTTGTTTTTCGTATCCGACAATTCGCGATTTACATGAGACAATGCGAAGTGGTTAGATGTGCGATTTCAGATTTGAGCATCTCAATGTTATTGCACGACGTTGATTGAGTGGTTTCAGTGTTGCGTATGATGTTCTGTTGACATGAGAAATATTTTTGCTGAGTTCGGCGAACTGGGTTTCTATATATTTTCAACGCAAGAGTTTCACTGTGTTCTTTCATTTTTGATGGGAACAGATCGATTATAGATACCCTTTGTGTTTTAAGATTCTCGTTAATTTTCTCCCACATCTTATCATCGTTAACAACTGACAGCTTAGTTTTTGCTGTGTGTGCTGCGGCGATCCAATAGAAGTTCGAGGCGAGTTGCAGTACAGTATTTTGAGCTTTTTGGTGGACCGTTTGTTACCAGACATTTATGTGAACAAGCAGTTGTTAGTAGTTGTATTTTCACAAATCAAAATGCAATTTAAGTTTTATGCTTTACTTTCACCAACATGAAATGTAAATATTCAGATTTTACTGAAGAAACTTTATGACTTTAGTGAATATCCAATAAAGAAAGATCGATTCGGTTCGTTATAATTTGAAGAAAAATTGCCGACCAGAAAAGCACGTCTACTCGGTACTTTGCTTCATACCTGCGTGGGTTGTATCACAGCGACTCTGACTAGTACCTACCACCCAAAAACGACTGTATATTTGGACTTATACTCCAATTCGTTCTTCAAATAATTAAAAAATAATAATAATAATAATAACCTCAAACTACACGCCTTTCCTCTTATATCAGACGCCACATACCCTTTTGTGCTGAAAATTATGAATGCTCCTACGAAGAGGGCTTCCTTGACTATTTAAAAAAAAAAATAAGTTGGAAGAAGTACCACAACAAGTCAAGTATCTGTCTGCCCATGTCTGAGCCAGCCGTCGACCAAGGTATATAGAATACATGGTATGACATTCCAGTCAGAAATTTTTGTTTGTTTCTGCACATGTACGTCATCTGTATCGGGTAGTTTGCGTTTGACGTCTTGTTTACTTGCAGGCATCTCGGGGCGCTGTTGAAGCGTTATAGGTTCGCCTTTCCCGGGAGAAGTAGGTATATAAAAAAAAAAAAAAAATCAGCTTACCTATTGTAATCTTTATCCTGTAAAATGTGAAAACATATTGCAAACAAATACGGATATAATTTGTGCTATTATTTTATAGTTTTATTAATTTTTCTTTTATTTGTGTTCACATTTTGGCCGAGTGTTTTATTCAAAATTCTGATTCTAAAGAACATTTTACATCGAAAAAAAAGGTCTTTGATTTTGCAATCTGCGTTTATGTTTTCAGACATATTCATTAATGTTTTGATGTAATTTGGTCCAGTATTTAGTGTTCTTGAGTTATGGGCTATAAATATGTTGTCTAGCTTTTTCAATGTTTCAATAAACTGTGTATTTGGTTTGTCTAGGAATCCCTCTGACACTTGATCCACCCACGTGAATGTTCAATTCACTGGGTCGGCACCGAAATCTTGGAGCAAGTTTGGGATTTTTGACTTTAACCGATGTCGTAAGTAGCCACCCAAATACTCTAAGGCATCGTATTCCAAGTCAGGCATATCACTTGTGGACTCTTCAAGAATGCTTACTTCATTCACTAAATCGGAGAGCATGCAGGATGTTATTATACTCTCTTGGTCTTAACTTTCCATTGAATCTTGGCACTGAAAACTGGCTTCTCCTTCATCATTAGTATTATGAGATCGCTACTAACATCTATTTGAATTTGTTCGCCATTATCAGGTTCAATATTTGCTGCTTGTGTAAATACATGGAAAGGCGGTATTTAAATTGCAAAGCGGTGGGATGATCATAAAGCCCACCTTTTGCTCGCATAACACCGAAGAACATTTCAAGAGGATCTTGATCTAGGCGGTATGTTAGAAGGTATTTGATGTTGTATTGATGTTGTAGGTCCTGGAACAACATTTTCAGCGCACTGATGTCAGTAAGTATGCCTTTTTGAAACGGTATAAGTGACTTATGATTCCCAACCCGCATTTCTCTGACTTTTTGCTGCATTTGGTTTAAAATGCTTTCGTGTACTTCCATTTGTAAGCCATAAGCTGACATTCTGGGACGGCCGTCGACTTTTGGAACTCGTGAATTAAAGAGGGAATTTCTGTGGGAACTGCATCTAATTTCAGTTTTTTACTATTTGTTGGCGAATACTTTAGTAATGCATGCACTAAACTACGGTTGTATTGATCGGGTGTGAAATGCTTGGAGCAAAGGAATGCATTTTTTGCATTAAATTTATCTTTTCTGACACATTTATTCACCCACATTTTTTGCATTTCTTCATCCCTTGGAAACCGGAAGAATTTCACTATTTCACACCCGTCTGATATTTGGTTTCGTTTTAACCTTCTGTCATTAATACATAGAAGAAATCACCATTTTACACTTGGTTTAATTTATTTTGTTCACGAAATTAACTGGACAACAAAAATATTCGCACAAATTAGTACCAAAATGTCAAACACAAACCGCGCAAAACGATACAGATGACGTAGCAATGCGTGAAGGAGATAGAAAGACAACATGCGCAATATCATACCATTTATTCTATATACCTTGGCCGTCGACAAAAACTTTTAAAACAAAAAGTTTTACTCGCGTGTCGCGTCTACAAACAATATTCAACATTAACAAACAGAAAGTCTCTTCACTACAAATACACTTTCTCTTCCATTTATGTTGAAAAAATAAAAACTTGTCAATCTTTGTGTGCCACACGTGCAGGAAAATAATTACGAAATAATGTGTTTCGCCCTCGTACAGATCGCATTAAACTTTTACCGGTCATTTAATTGATGACGGTGGGTAGAATATTGATCGACCCACCATCCAGCCACCTTATCGCATCGTCCACAAATCAATTTTAAGTACATTATAAGTGTCTATATTGTCCCTTTCAAAGACTTTGTGTTGTTGGTCATGAGTTGGGCATTGCTTGAAGTTAAATTACCGTCAACAACATGCCTCCATCAACCAAACACACTCAATGGCAGTACAATAGACATTTGGCTCACACAATGAAATGTAGTTCTTTGGAATAGGAAAGGTACCTACCTACTGCTGGAGATTCAATTGGAAATTTACTTGGCGATGCGGATTTTTTTTTTCTTGCAGTGAGCTTCTTTGCAGCTACTGAGTGGAGTCATATTCAATGCGGACACTTTAAGAAAATTTAAAGATTTGGTTACAATCTTCGGGTTGAAAAATTAGATAAATGCAGAAATAGGGTTACCAACCATACGTACTGTTCTCCTTTTTCGTCTTAATATTGATTATGACCTATTTTTATTTTATTTATTTTTTATTTATTGACTTCAAAAATAATTACAATTTACATTTTCTAAACTTGAATTTTGACTCAAGTGTGTAAATGATTTGGCCGAAGGCAGTCTTGCAGACTGACATTTATATTATAACTAGCTGGCCCGGCGAACTTCGTACCGCCTAACGGTCAATGAATTTAATGATACCTTGTAATTAAACTTAATTTATTATTTATTATTTAATTAAACTTAATTTATTATTTAAATTAAGTTTAATAGTTCATTAGGAAATAAAAATTCAATAAAAGTACAAAAATCAAGTATTTCAATGGCCCGTCAGTAAGACAATTGCTTTGATGAAGCTATGTATTTAGCTGCATTGGTATATTTTTGGGATAGCTTGGAGGGAACCAGTAGGCTAGTGCACTAAAAAATAAGCCCGGCATTCCTACCTTTTAATGAATCTTTCAAACACTACTTCTGCAGTCTCACTTCGCTATTTTCTATCTCTTAAAAAAAACAGCCTCTCAAACACGGCAAGCTTTTATGTCATCTCTTTGTGGTTTCGAGAGGGCATAGTCCTATCATGCTGAGTCCTCTTAGGGAAAACCATCAACCGGTAAAATAAACACAATTCATGTATATTTACAGCATCGTCACCATGACGCCAATCATTGGATATTGCCTTCCATCTCTACCCAAATAATAAAATAATTTAGCGCAGCATATAAAGCAAACTATTATTTCCCCAGACTAAGGACTTCCCCACTCATCGTTCCTAACTTTGCACGAGTTATAGAACATTTTCGAGGCTTTTTTTATATTCAATAGTATCTAATGTCTAAACCCTGTAGGTGGTGGGCCGAAAGGTGTTCCATTAAAGAACAAACTAGTTTACCAAACTAAATTGTGGCCAAACTTTTACGACAAAACGATACTTAATTCAACATTTTGTCAGAAATATTAACAAGTTTGGTCTCTGCCATTTCGCAACTTTATTTATAGCAAAAACATATTACCCCAAGTCACTTCATAACTCCTGATAAAACACACATCCTAAACCAGAAACTACCCGTCGGCGATTTATTCAACTCTGTAAATTTATGTGACACAACCTTTCGTTGGTTTAGTGCCAAGATTCTGGCTGAAATATAGATACTACAACTAAAATCGAGTTCAGTTGCTTGTTTTGTCTCACGATAGTCAGAATGCCATCACCCGGAAAGCAACAGCGAGTGTCAGCTATTCCATATCTATATATAGGGGAAGACCGATTTTCATGACACGTCTACATTAGCATATCTACCCGGCAGCTACTTCTTGTCCCCGAATATGTTAATATATTCACTTTTTATGGAAAAATGTTTTCTTTTGTTAATTCCCTTCCGATTCCTTTGACAATACCTTCTAACGTGTTTCCGGAAATTCAATTTTGAACACCACCATCAGCAACAGCAACAACACCTGCAGCTACAATGCAGTGAGTTTGCATTTCACAAGAAACGATGTCGCGGGAGAAATGCGCCAGTTTTCGGTCGTCTTTTCGACAGACGTTACACCTTGAATGTATAAACATTTTTGGGTTTATGAAAATGTATCTAACCGCCTCAGGCATAGAGGGGGAGCGGATGACTTTGACTTTCTCATTCCCCTTTGGGATTGCGAAAAATAGACGATCAAATATTTGCATGTTGAGTTGGCGAATCCGAATTTACAATAAGACAACCCTTGGGGTATTTGACGCATTTTCTTCCATTTCCGTGATTATTAAGTGAGAATAGGGTCGTTTCTCTAAAGAAGATGCTGTACATATAGAAATGGTTTCGAGGATGATGCTGATTATCCATAGGACATGAGTGGGAGATACATTTAACTGCGTCATTTATTTCGGTATAGGTAGGTATATATTCACCACGCCCGAAGAAGAAAAAGCTTTATCTATCTACGACGTATAGGTACTAGGTAGGTACGTAGCATTTTACTGTCACCGCCATTTTTAACCGGCGTGTAAATGTTTATCGATAAGTGCTGTTTTGGGCAATAAACATTGGGAGTAGGGCAACGATCCTTATATTGCCATAAAAAAAAACCAACGATTCTGGGGAGTACGTCAGTCCAGTATAGCCTTTTAATGGTCAATTTGAGGCAGCGTATGATAATGTGTTCAATTCCAAAAACGCTAAAGGCAATCTCCAAAATGGAAATTGCCTGAGTGGTATTTTAAATTCATAAGCCACCACCAGAAGGACACGCGAAAATTTCGATAAAATGACGATAAACTTTATGAAAACATTTGAGTGAAATTCATATCAGATGGATATAATATTGACTGCAAATGAAAAGGATCAGGGGCTGTGGAAAGGGATGAGTGTAAGTTAATAAACGAAACCCTAAACTGTTTACCAACAACACACGGAACGTCAGTTCAGTCAGCATATATGACACCTTATGCCTGGTTAAGGTCCCCTTCCACTTGCGTGCGCCACCTGAGTTGCGGTCTTTCTCTACTGCGCCGTCCCTCGGGTATGGATTCGAAGATCTTCCGGGCCGGAGCATTGACGTCCATTCGCTCTACATGACCCAGCCACCTCAATCGTTGGACCTTCACTCTTCTGGCTAGGTCGATGTCGCTGTACAGCCTGTATAGTTCGTCGTTGTATCTCCTCCTCCATTCACCGTCTATGCATACGGGACCGAAAATTACTGGAAGAATTTTCCTCTCGAAGTAACCAAGAGTAGCCTCATCCGCTTTTGATAGAGTCCATGCCTCTGCACCATAATGTAGGACTGGGATGATCAAGGTCTTATAAAGAGTCACTTTAGTTGTTCGAGAGAGGGCTTTGCTACTCAATTGCTTTCTTAGCCCAAAGAAACAGCAATTGGCAAGAGTTATTCTTTGTTTAACCTCAGCGCTGGTGTCATTGTCTGAAGTCATAGCGGAGCCTAGGCAGACAAAGGCCTTTACCACCTCAAAGTTATATCTGTCTATGGTGAAATTTTGTCCAAGACGTCGGTGTTGGGTGTCCTTTCTTGATGACAGCATATACTTTGTCTTGCCCTCATTGACCGCCAAACCCATCTTTGCCGCTTCCGTCTCAATGCTCACGAGCGCGTAGTTTTAACCACAGGGAGATAAAAATCTGAACAAAAAGCGCTGAACTGTGCTTGTTTGAAGATTAAGAGGTAAACTTAGCACCAGTACTGAAATTCTGATATATTTTGATAAGCTTTTTCTCCGGCCGGGGTTTTGCTCGCCGGATCCAGGGTTTACCCAAAGAAACACCAAAACTTTGGTTTAGAGGTACACTTTATTCGCAGTGCGTTTTCTTAATACTAATTACAATGTTGCCTCTATACAAACTACTGCTTAACAATATTTCGATATCTCTGTATGTCTCTATACAAACTACTCGTATCATAATAATAACGTCTATACTACGTCCCTAACTACGTGGCCCGACTACTGCGTGGTTCCTTAGCGGCCCGACTACAGCGTGGTTCCAGGGGAAAGGAGGGGGAGAGGCCAGACTGCAGCGTGGTTCTTAGTGGCCCGACTACTACGTGGATCCTAGTGGCCCGACTACTGCGTGGTTCTTTAGCGGCCCGACTACAGCGTGGTTCCAGGGGAAAGGAGGGGGAGAGGCCCGACTGTAGCGTGGTTCCTTAGCGGCCCGACTGCAACGCGGTTCCTAATGGTCCGACTACTGCGTGGTTCCTTAGCGGCCCGACTACAGCGTGGTTCCAGGGGAAAGGAGGGGGAGAGGCCCGACTGCAGCGTGGTTCCTTAGAATTGGTACAATTCACTGGTAGACAAGTCTCGGCTCATGGTTTTCTCACTCGGCTACTCATTGTTTTTCCTTCAAAAACACAGTTTGAATTCTATGAGTCGAAGTTAAAAATTCTATGCCACATACGGGATTGGTACAAAGGCCGGCAGTGGAGTGTCTGCGAGGTGGGATGTGTGCTGTACCGACAGTAGTGGCCATCTATACTCCACAGTGGCGGCCGTAAAAGTGTGACGAACGCTGGCGTTTCGTTACATTCCCCTCCCTTTTCGTCAGACGAGAACCTTCTCCTCTATTAGTTTATTTATATTTCTTACATATATTTACAAATTTTGCTTAACTATACTCTATATTTGCTTATGCTAGTTGCGCCTGGTAGAGTTGGATTTGCTCTGGGGCTCTGGTTTCCGGCTGTTTCGTGTGGTCAAATAAGTATCGGATCGGCAGAGAAAGTACGGTTTCTTCTTGTGGTCACCGGCAGTTGGCAGTTTTGACCTGTACCAATGAAAACCAAAGCAACCATTAATAAACTTCAAAGAATATATTCTGTGGCCACAAGGAAAAACAACATAAGTCGACTTATGTCGAAATTGAGTTTTTTACACCATCGTATGCGAAATATTCCATTCTTTTTGCCATATTTTTTTTGTATTTTTATCTATTACGGTTTTTGAATTATAGAAGAAAGAAAACCACATGCGCCATACAACGCACAAGGAAAGGTAAACATTCAAACCGCTCTCCTGAAAAATTGCAAAAAGTGACTTATGCTGTTTTTCCTTGTGGCCACAGAATATTTTGTTTTCCTCTTTTTTTTTATTTTATTATTATTATTATTTATTTTTTATTTTTTTTATATATATAACAAAAGCTTTATATTTCATTCAATAATAAGGTAGACTTAAACTAATTTCCTAAAGAATAACGTAAAAACAATTTTCCAGAAGAATAACCTTAACTACTCCAGATACTAATTTAATTTTTTTTTCAAACGCTTAACTTAACTTAACAATCAATTCAATAATTCATGAACTTAAGTGCTTCCTCTGAGCATAATATTTGTGTAAACCAAAAAAAAACTATTTCTAGGCGGTCCTCTGTACCAGCTCCTTTGTCTGCCCGCGTACGTAGAGGTTGGCCCTAGCTTCCCCCGTCAACTCGGCCCGTACTGCGCCTGCGCCCCAGGGTTTCTGGATATACACCACCCTCCTTCCGGTGGCGATGATATCCGCCAGCTGGATACCCGCAAACGGATCCTCCGGCATTCCTACCACGGTTTTTGCCAATGCCCTTCGATGGTTTCTCCTGGCGGTTCGGGCTCGTCGGACCAATTGCTTGTTGGCAGTTCCGGGTGGGCACACTTCGGTTGGTCCATAGTTCGTTGGTGTGGCTGCCACTGGTGAGTTCCCTGGGCGTTCGTCGCCGATGACCATGGTGGCTAGGGTTGGTTTCAGACTTGGTTTGGCCAAGACCTTTCGGGTGACTATCCGCACCGCTGTCCGCTCTGGTTCTGTCTGCTCCTTTCTTGCTATGGGGGTCGCTGGGTGTCTGGTTGTCCAACGCTCCACGGCCCTCCTCCGGGCTTCCCGTGCGTCGTTTGGAAGCATCTGTCCCGCGGGCCTCGACGAAGGTACCGCGTCTCTGGCCGGTGCTATTTGCTGGACCGAGATGATGATGGGCTTCTGTTCTAGTTATTTCTTTTTGTTGAAATCGGGGTCCCTCGGCTGGGGGCCTACGGGTTGACGGGATAGTTGCTTAGGGCACCTCTATTGAAGTCCCTGCTCGAGCGCCATTTGCGAAGTACTTTTTCTCCGGCCGGGGTTTTCCTCGCCGGATCCAGGGTTTACCCAAAGAAACACTAAAACTTTGGTTTAGAGGTACACTTTATTCGCAGTGCGTTTTCTTAGTACTAATTACAATGTTGCCCTACAACTCTATACAAACTACTGCTTAACAATATTTCGATATCTCTGTATGTCTCTATACAAACTACTCGTATCATAATAATAACGTCTATACTACGTCTCTAACTACGTGGCCCGACTACTGCGTGGTTCCTTAGCGGCCCGACTACAGCGTGGTTCCAGGGGAAAGGAAGGGGAGAGGCCCGACTGCAGCGTGGTTCCTTAGCGGCCCGACTAGTACGTGGATCCTAATGGCCCGACTACTGCGTGGTTCCAGGGGAAAGGAGGGGGAGAGGCCCGACTGCAGCGTAGTTACTTAGCGGCCCGACTACTACGTGGGTCCTAATGGCCCGACTACTGCGTGGTTCCTAAGCGGCCCGACTACAGCGTGGTTCCAGGGGAAAGGAGGGGGAGAGGCCCGACTGCAGCGTGGTTCCTTAGCGGCCCGACTACTACGTGGATCCAGGGGGAAGGGATAGCAAGCCAGCTGGGATTGCTGACCTGCTTGATTTAAGGCCGGTCTCCCAAATGGGAATCCAGCCACCAAAAGTTTAGAATTTGACCTAAGTCGCCTTCTATAATTGGAGCCCTATCTGGTACACGAGATTGGTACAATTCACTGGTAGACAAGTCTCGGCTCATGGTTTTCTCACTCGGCTACTCATTGTTTTCCTTCAAAAACACAGTGTGAATTCTATGAGCCGAAGGTAAAAATTCTATGCCACATACGGGATTGGTACAAAGGCCGGCAGTGGAGTGTCTGCGAGGTGGGATGTGTGCTGTACCGACAGTAGTGGCCATCTATACTCCACAGTGGCGGCCGTAAAAGTGTGACGAACGCTGGCGTTTCGTTACACTACCTCTTTTGAACGATGGCATAGGTAAATGCAATTTGTTCGTCCTTTTACAAATATTCTTCCATTTTTGCAAAGAGGCTACAAAATTTGCACCCTAACCAGAGTTTCAGATGAATTCTACGACGATGCTAGGTCAAAGTGTAACACCAATACTATAGAAATAAATTATCAAATAAAAAGCGCTAAAAATTTCGCAGGAGCTAGAGTTTTTTAATGCAAACTAAAACTGTTGAAAAACCGCCAGATCTATATTTCCGAAAGCGCTAAGCTAGCAGCACTGCTTTACGTATGACCAGTGGTTGGGTGCTTAGTTACGATCCTAGCGTTAAGTTCGGTTATTAATAAAAAAAAATGTTAAAACTAAAACAAGTGTTCGAATTTAACTCGTACCTACTCTTTCACATAAATATCTACTTCAATCAATCAATATCTGGTTACAGAACTGAAAAAAAGCTCTTGTAGGTATTACTACAGGTCACAAAATGCTGAAATATCACACCAAGAAAATGGAAGTAAATACTGATGACCTGTGCAGAGGATGCGGTGATGAGGATGTGCATGAGGACATTCCATACTTTCTTTGCAACTGTCCGGCACTCTGTCACATCAGATACAGAATTTTTGGACGACACTTTTTCGAAGACTTAGAAGACCTCTCTGAGAAGTCTATAAAAGACTTACATAAATTTGTATTATCCTCGGGATGGCTTGACTAGCCGGTTTCATATGTTTCCACAGTATGGAGGACATTAGATCCCCAAGGGCATTACAATGGATCTGCATTGATCAAAGTATGGCGGGTGCAGGTTCCCCCTGTCTCGCCGACCCACTAACCTAACCTAACCTAGGTAAAAATCTGAGAAGCAATGCTAGATAAAAGAAACGGTTCATAAAATATAATAAAATTAATAGTGTCAAATAAAATGCTGGGTTATTCATCTCATATGACAGTACATATCAAATAACAATGTAGGTTTTTAAATATTTAAGTTCTCAGTAACAAGCAATTTTCACAAGTTTATAAGCTATTACACTTCACATGATTTTTGAGTACGATGACAAGTGTAGTAGGAGTTTCTGTCTTTGGATCTGTTAGGGCATGATATTTTTAATTTTGACTATTATAGATTAATTACGCTGGTTTAAGTTATCAATGATTGCAGCTAGTGTTCGTGAGTGATCGATAACACTTTCATACCACTTTGATTTGTTCGAAAACGGCTGTAACGATTTCAACCAAAATGTATTATTAAGCTTAAGTGAGGTCAACATTACTGCACACCTACTCAGTTTTTCGCAAACAAATCGAATAACGGTACTTTTGAAATTAATATAAATTTAATATTTGGTACTGCCTTGTCTGCCAAGTTTTACAAAAACCGCTCTAAAGATTTTGATCTCTATTATTAATATGATGGAGTAGTATACATAAAGGGAAAATTGTTGAATCATATTTAATATCTTTAGCTAACGGGTATGGAAAAAACTTTGAAAAACACTAAGGGGTTCCATATTCCCATTTTCTATTCTATTAAAACCACACACCTGTCTTTCCAATGAACCATTCACTACGTCAACCTGCACATGATTAACCTCCTTCAGAGGCTCTCATCATAAAAAAAAAAAACATGAAACGAAATCCCTACGAATATCAAGTAGTATAATATCACTTTCACTTACATGTAGCTAGCTGCGAATCATTTATTGGATTTGCTATTACAAATTGCTGGATAACACAAGGGAGCTTTTATTACAACTTCACTTACACCTGATCCATTTTATGACCTTAATAAAATGGCGCAAATACATCGCTCTGTGCTCTTTTTAATATGGGCGTGAATGTGAGTTCATTTTTCTTTCATTGGAATGACGGCTTGATATACTGGTTCGACAGAGAAATGCAATTTGGTTTTGCATCAGCTGTTTGAGGTTCCTTTCAGTCGAATTAAATCATCGAAACGTTTGCCCTCCATTCAATGGAAATGAAAATGTCTTTTTTCTATAGGGACATGTTTCGCGTGCATAGTTATTAGTTCAGTTAGTTTGGAGTAATAAAGTTCTCATTCAATCAAAACTAAAGTCTCTTTAAAACCTTTTCAAAACCCCTTAAACTTTGCTTATACTTACCTACCATTGAAGTATATCCCTATATAAATAAATGATCTTAAAAAAGGAACAATCGGGATAATAAATTGATCCCACAAGTTGGCCTATTTAATTAGGTTCATTTTGAAAAAATCTTTGTTCTCACATAGTCGGCTGAAAGCTATTGTAATCTCATCAATGCGTTGAGTGTGGTTTTTATTTTACAGTGAAATTTGAACGCTACATGAAATCTTTGCCTAACAACTATTAATTTTAACATCAGGTTTTGTGTTCTTTTTTTCTTCTTTTTCTTACCCTTAAAAAAAATATTTGTTGCAAATAATGGCTTCATTATTAAGGAAAATTGATTGTTGGTGTGTAGTTACTTTGCATTTTGAAATGTACGTTTATCAACGTTAAATATAAGCTAAAGTTATACCTACGCAAAAAAATGTACTTAGTCCGAATTTTCATAATGCGAAGCAGTTATTGTATTCTCCTCCTCGTTTTATGTATATGTAATGTTCAATACCTACATAAAAACTTTAATTTAAAAAATCAAGAAACCCGACTGACTGTAAAAAAAAGAGCTAAAAATATATGAACAAGACACATTCAAGTATAGGACTACGACCTAACTAATTATTGGCAATCGGAGACTGTATCTACACAGCCTAACAAAAATATGAGTAGGTACCTATACCTACCCTCCTAATGCAAAATAGTTAGGTATACCGTATACTTGAATGTTCTTGGTCATATCTTTTTAGCTCTTTTTAACTTTCTCCATTACGTAGTAAGAGAAAGATATTGTTTTCGTACAAAATTTCGAACTCGAGATGTTAATCAATTCTGACATTACGATGATACACGAACTCACAAAAAGTGGGTCGTAAGATTCTGTCCGGTCTGTCTGTCTGTCTGTCTGTTTGTCCGTTTCTTACAGACCTACAGCCTAAACGGCTGCCCGGATTTCGTTTCGTTTGTGGGATTACAGATCTGGGCCGTTTTTTTATTTTGCAAGGTAACCTCAATATTAATGGTACTTTCCACACAATATGTTCGTACCAGTTTGATTTGCTCGAAAACGGCTCTAAAAATTTCAACCAAAATTTATATTTAAGCTAAAGTGGGTGAGATTACCATGACTACATACCCATTTTTTGGCTAAAAGTTCGAGTAACGGTGCTTTTGAAATTTGGAAATATCTCAAAAACGGTCAATATGATTGTAACAAAAATTAATTTCTAAGGTCACATGGTAAAAATTAGTAAAGCATTTTTTTTTAAATTTAGTTGTCCTTAGTTTACCAGAAAACGGCAATAAGGGTTTTGACCAAAATACAAACTTAGAGTAATACTGATGTTCTTAAAATTGCTGCGTCCTTAATTTTCAATTCAAATCACCGAAAACGCTAATTTTAAAAACCGCTCATATCTCGAAAACCCCATTTTTGACTTCGATAAAACTTTAAAAACCAAGTAATGCTTACATATCGAACAATAACTTATAATCGGTTTTCAGCTATATAATTAACAAATAGTATTTTTTAAATTAAACATTGCTGTATTTGGTACTGTTTTGTCTGCAAATTTTACAAAAACCACTCCAACGATTTTGATCAAAATACATATTAACGATAATATCAGTATTCTAAGTAAGATCCCGTACTTAGTTTTTCTCAAAAAATTAGAATAAATTTGTTTTCGAATTATTTCTCAAAAATGAATACCCAAAAGCCGATCTCTGTTCATAAAAAAAAATAAATAAATAGTTGGCGCAACAGGTCCGGAGGGACCCTAGGCCTAGCTTCTCACAACCATTCGTTCTGTGTGAGTTTTTCATTTTTGGAACGAATGGAAGGGATCTACAATCTTATGCCGACTCCAAACGGCGAATTGAGAAGCTTTTTCAAGACACTTATACTCTCGGATGTTTGTCAGACGTTCGCGAGAGGTGGCGCAGTGAATACATGTATTTTAAAACTCAATACCGCACTTTGAAACTCAAATTGCAACAGCCATAAAAATGCAATAACAGCAACGCAAAACTTATTTTCAGCAAATATTATCCACTTCAACTTTGTTCAACCTTTTTGAATATACCTTAAAAAAATTCGAACCACTTGGAGTTTACACAATCAGAATATCGCACTTCATTTGCACCCCCACACTAGGGTTGCCATATTTTGCTCGCAGCTCGACGGGACAAATCGCATAAATATGGAAAAAACCCCGGATTTCTGAATTTCTCCCGGGACAAAATAAAAAATTATTTTTATTCATTTGAATGAGAGCTGTCAATTTGAAAAAATTACATTATGGACGTTCGGATTCTAGCTTATTAAGTCCGACACCTGACTGACTAGATGGATTTGAGTTTTAATTGGCCTAGAGTGGTCACGTGTATAGTTTTTGCAGTTGAGTTAAACAGAGTGGCCGGTGGTCCGGTGAGAGAAAAAGCCAATAAGGTGTCATTTCTAAAGCTACTCTGCAAATTTAGAATTTTCGCACGATAATTGTTGTGGTAGGCAACCGTGTCACATTTTAAATGTACATACTTATTTCAGAATAATAATTTTAGAAAATGTATGAAGAGACTTTTCTAAATAAAAAAGGTCAAAATCAGACAAAGGTAACGCTGACCACTAGAATATAAAAACAATTCAAGTTGTATAGTCAACGCTTTCCGATACCTAGGCACCAGCAGCGTCGCGTGAATTATTTAGATGGGTGTGCAAATTCTTTAAAATCATATATTTTTTTAGAAATAGGTATCAATTAATTGCCTGAAAACACGTTCCATTTATTGTTTTCTCAATTATTATTGTTCTGCTGTTTTTGATATATTATTTTGTTTTACCACAATAAAATATAGAAAAATAAAACTTTCGCATACAAAATCAAAAGCACCGCACGAAACTGCAACCCCGATCCCACTTAAACGAAAAGCAAAGTTCAACCATTTATTCGTCGGCTTTCGTGCACAGCTTTTGTTTGCACGAGTATCGATGTAATACATTGTATATTTGACTTATGACGCTTTACGGAAATAGAACAGAACAGATGCAAAAGAAGAGAAAATGAATACAGCCCGTGCACAGAAAACCTTCGCACGAGTTCACTACAAGTTCATCAAAGTAAAGCGATTTATGTACGGCTACGGCGGCGTGCTGGTGACGAATGACGATGGGGATGAATACTGGAGAAATCTTGTAGGGATATAGTTTGGAGTTGGATGAATTTATTTGATGAAATCAACAGAATGATGCACAGCGAGTTTTTGTACGAGTTCATTTTTTTTTTTTTTTTTTTTTGTCTCGGCGATGAAGGAATTTTGAAAGAAGAATTATGAAGGATGAATATAAAAAGGTATGGTGTGGTGTAGGCTGTAGCTGTTGGCTGTGTTATGGAGGGTTTATGGATTATGGAATGGTGCATATCATTATTTGTGTGTGTTATTATTATTACACAGTGTTTGATGAGGGATTTATTTTCGTTAGATCAGGGTGTGCAATGAACACCTTGCACACCCTGACGAGACGCCACTGCTAGGCACCTAAAAGTACAGTAGACTTTTGGGAAGTATTTTTGGGTAAAAGAATGGGCTAGGAGATGTTATGTATTCAAACCTTAAAGTTTTTGTTGGGGCTCTGTTGAGTCTTCCGCACAGCAGCTCAGCTGCTGGAAGATTTTTTTCAGACCTAAGCAATATTAAAACGAAAAATAGAAATTGCTCAAAACTTAGCACAGATAATGCTTTACCAATTACAAAACAGTTGATAAAAAACTCTAGCTTGACTCGCTGAACTCCGTCTAAGTCAATGTTGAAGAATTATAAATTAGCATTTTAAGTTATTGGTGTATATAAGCAAGCAATGAATCTTGTATATTTGTCTTTTGTAAAAATTTATTTCACTGAAGAAATGAGCAATAGAGAAAATGAAATAAGGCCCCAAATTTGGGGTTTATTTCATAATGAAATTAAAAATAATGAAAACTACTTTTTCTTTAATATTGTTGATATTGGATAAACTAATTTAAATTAAAGAAACTTTTTATATACTCAAACTCGCACCCACCCCGTAATTTAACAGTAAACCCAAGCAGGAGGGTTGTAGGGGGGCAGCATGCCCCCCCATACGCATTCCATATCAGAAGGGTAACAATTAATAATAAAAAAGTAATTTTGGGGACTTATTTCATTTCTTCTTCTTTTGGGGTCTTATTTCATAATGAAAAATTTCATAATGAAATAAGACCCCAATTTTCATTAGGAAACTAGCTGACCCGGCAAACTTCGTTCCGCCCAAATTTGTTAATGTAACGAATATAATAATTCCGAGCATTCACAATGCATTTCCTAATTTATGTAATTCGGCCAATTAAAATTCTTTATTCAAAAGTCATATTAATTGCAATATAAATAAATTATGAATAGCTATGTTGATTTGTTTCAATCAAACCGCAATGATTTTGACGTGTCGGCCAACTTTCTGCTTTTTCACTAAATTGACAATATGAGAAACATGGGAAATCAAGATTGATGCCACAAATGCACAAACATCCATCCATTTTCCTTGTAATAAATTATTTGTCATAGTGAAAGCGATACGCACGGGAAATTGAAGTCGCACGTGATATCCACATTATGTAGAGGTAAGCCCGGAACGTCTAAATAATTCAAAAATTCAACTAATCTCCATAACGTTTTATTTTCACAACAAAAGGTAGTATAATGTACTTCCTTTGTCCGTACCTTTCGTATTAAATCTTGCTCACATTAAGCAAATTGCTTTATTTGGACAGTGTCCATTAATAATTTTAATTATACAACTTTAGAAATAGCGTTTGATTTTATTTTTGAATGGGACTGAATGGGAAAATATCCCGCTTGTGTTTTTCAAAGTACCACCTATAGGGTCAAAAACTATCCGCAATTTAAAACTGGAAGCAACCATATCCATTTACAAAATTTCAATCAACTTGGTAGAGCTGTTTCGGAGATCGGCAACAGCGCCACCTATCAGGTCCAAAAGAATCCTTTCCTTCAAGCGGGAACGAAGAATATAAATCTACAAAATTTCATTGAAATCGGATGAAATACAACAATACGAACAAAACAAAAGAAGAATCATAAAAATTGACCCAGTGATTATCGAGTTACATATATCATCATCATCGAGTTTCATCCCGAAAGAATTATAGGTATGAATTAAGAAGATTATTATTAAAGAAAATTTAATTGAACTGAAAAACGACATACGCCTACAACGCCACATGTTTAGGATTTTCCGACGATGTGCACTAAGAAATTCAGTTTTTGCTAAAAATAATAAATTAATTATTTTATATGTATTTTATCAATATAATAACTCCGATCGAAGCATCTGTTTTAAACGATATTTATTTTGTTTACATCCTCGTTGCCGATATTTGCAGGTTGCAGCACGCATTCTGTCAATGTTATGCCAACGCCATAAGGTTACATCAAAAAAGTTTGAATTGCAAAAGCGCTATTACATTAGATATTACCTAATTTAATATGTTGGTTTAGTATTCTTAAATTTTCAAATTTTCCGCGAAATTTTCTTAACTTTTTCTTTCATAAGATTCTTCTCCTGAAAATATCAAACACAAAAAAAAATTTAGCGAAATCGGTCCAGCCGTTCACGGGTGATGCCGTGACCAAGGGAAATAGGGATTCATTTTTATATATATAAATTCAACATTGGCACAATTGTTAGAACAGCTTGACTCAATGCGATTCGTTCGAAGTCCATTTCTCGCTCCAGTTCTCGATTAAATGCGTCAAATCAAAGCTTTGTTGCGCATTTCATCTGACATCTCCAGTTCATTATCCGATGTCACAGCGAATTCGATGCAAAATATCGTCGGCCATAATATCATCTTTGTATAATCAAAATACCTATCTACTTCATTTCAAAAAGTTACTTAATGTAACGTGGTAAACATAATTTATTAGAACAAACTTTTTAGGTATAGTATACCTATATTTAAAAAAAAAAAAACTTCAAAATTGTTGACAACAACAATTTGCTTGGAAAATAATTAAAATAATTGACAACAACCATTGCTTTTAAAATTCAAAATATTTTTTTTTATTTGAAGTGTCACTACTTGATTTCTATCCAGTTAATTTTTTTTCAAAGTGTATTTCCCCATTCAAACTTTAATTTTCTAATTTTCCGCGCAATTTTCTTAATTTTTTCTTTCATAACATTGTTCTCCTGACAATAACAAACACAACAAAAATAGAATTAACGAAATCGGTCCAGCCGTTTGTGCGTGATGCTGGGACCAAGGGAAATAGGGGTTCATTTTTATATATATAGATAAGGCCCGAAAAAAGGAAATAACACCCCAAATTCTATTAAAAATCGTTGTTGTTGTTTCCTGTATAATTTTTGTGGCTTTATTTCGTTTTCTTTTTGGGGCCTTATTTCGCAGAGCCGTTTTTTTTTATGGTTTGGTTTTCGAAGTTTGGCAGTTGCCACTGTACTTTTTTTTTCAGCTGCAGCGCTGGTCCCGATATATCTAATTGACGTTTTACAGAAACTAGGAATCCGATCGTCCCCATTCCTATATGCTAGGTGTGCTTGGATGAAAATATTAACGAGAATTTGTTAGGCCCGTATGATACGCCATTTTTCTCTCCTGTTTCGTCATTTTTTTTTTTTTACATTAAATCAGACAGATGCGTGTAAAAGAGACTAAAGTGTAATAGAACAAATTTTCAAACGAATTTATTTTCAAATAATCTTGAAATGTCAACAAAAAAAAAGCTGCCAGCTGATATGTGTTAATAAGGTTGGGGTGTACGCACTCGCTCCATATCGGGATTTTCGTTGTCGTTTCTCGTACTGCTCCTGTTTAATTTTAAAAGTCTGAAAAATATAATAAAATATGTTTGCAGTAGTTTTTTTGTTTATGGATTTTAGTCGCAACCCGGGACAACCAAAGGTCTGACTCAAATCCGGGACGTCCCGGGCATACTGGGACGTCTGGCAACGCTACCCCACACACATTCATCTTGATATTCAGTTTATAACTGCTAATTCAAATTCAAAAACAAATCTCTGAATTCTTGCATATACATATATATATTTATAGGTAGGTAAAGGTATGGACACATCACGAAGACTACTTCCAATTATTGAAAACTTAACCACCGTCAGAAGGGACACACAACATCGAAGAATCGGACAGAACGTCACGATAGACAGCTATAACTTTGAGGTAGTTAGGGACTTTGTCTACCTCGGCTCCGCTATAAACTCTGATAATGACATCACATCAGAAATCAAGCGAAGAATCACACTTGCCAACCGCTGTTTCTTTGGCCTAAGACGGCAATTGATTAGTAAGGCCTTGTCAAGAAGCACTAAGGAGATTCTATATAAGACTCTCATCATCCCTGTCCTGCTCTATGGCGCAGAAGCGTGGACCCTAGCAAAAACGGATGAGGATCTTCTTGGTCGCTTCGAACGCAAAATTCTACGAGTGATTTTTGGTCCCGTTTGCGTTGACGGGATTTGGAGGAGAAGATTTAACAGCGAACTCTACGAGCTGTACAGCGACGTCGACCTGGGTCAGAAAAGTACGCATTAGTCGTCTAAGATGGTTAGGACATGTAGAGCGAATGGACACCAACGCTCCGGCCCGGAGAGTTTTCGATTCCAACCCGGAGGGACAACGCAGTAGAGGAAGACCTCGCCTTAGGTGGCGCGCTCAAGTGGAAAGGGACCTCAACCAACTTGGAGTGCGCAACTGGAGGCAGTTAGCCAAAGATCGCGCTAAATGGAGAGGCGTATTGGTTGAGGCCCAGGTCCACCCCGGACTGTAGCGCCACCTTAAGTAAGTAAGTAAGTAACCACCGTCATTAATCTATTCCAGTCAAAAAGAAAATCATTCCCTAACAGATCAAAAATCAGAAACTCCTACTACACTTGTTCTCGTACTCAAAAACTTGTAAAGTGTAACTTTTAGTGTAACTTAAAGTGAATTTTATTTAACACTATGTATTCCTTTTTCTATATTTCATGAACCGTTTCTTTTACCTAGCACTGCTTCTCAGATCTTTACCTACCTATCCAATAAAATAAGAAAACAACCAACAAAACTTTTGACGACCGAGAAAGTTTTGTTCGACCCAGTCGTGCACTTTATATAATTTAAAGAAAGACTGTATAAGGTTAATTGCTTAATTACAGGCGTTAAAAAATAACACCGTCGCTCTGGGACTAGGACACCAGCTTAGATGAGTATAAAATTTAATTTTGTGATAAAATGTTTGCCAATGGAATCCATCAAAAAATAATTATAAGCTCTTTGAGCCGTTGGGCTAGAAGTTTGCGTACACCACTTTTCAAAATTATACCCCTTTCATGGACTCACAACTCTCAAGAGCAGTAGGTATCTAAAAGTATCTAATAAAATACCCTTTCCCTTTTCATAAATAAAACGTCCAATCTCTATGAGCCCAATTACGTGAAGTTGTCGGTGTATTAAACAGACTCACAGTTTGTACAGAGTTCAGTGATACAAATTAAATTATGCATAATACTGTAAGTACTTAAAGTTCCCATTCCCATTCAACCCGGAAAGCATTATTCAAATACTTCCCCCCATTCTTTAAATGAATAATAATTAATTTTACATTACATCCGCTAAAATATGCGGTAAGTTATTTACGCATAACTGAAATGAATTCAACCAACCACTTTTTCAAAAATCCCTAACAAAATTAGGCGCAGTTACAAATTTGCTGATGCATACATTTTCCCGTGCTACCAGATTTCTCAGCCACTTGCAACTCGTGAGCAATTAAATATTCAGGAGCACCTGCAGTTTAAT